>PVJN01027822.1:0-27714 GCA_004026805.1 Lasiurus borealis
ACTGCCTCCTGCTGGCCTGGTTGCCCCCAACTATCCCCCCTGCCAGCCTGGTCACCCCACACAGCCTGCTGTTCTCTCTTCTGTCCAGTTGTTTCAGTCTTGATGGCTCTGGCTTCTTATATATTAAGATTCTTCTAATCTACCTTGAAAATGGCCAGAAATGGCAAAATGTATTTTCCCTTCCAACACCAGTTTCTAGGCAAATACCTCTGTCTTTATGGGGCCAAGCTCTCTTTGCATTCTGTCAAATGTACTTACATAGAACACTTTTCTTAGACTTCATCTATTCTTCAGTGCCTGACCCTTTGTCTAGATTATTGTTTTCAGCCGGCCGGGTGTTTGGCTGACTCCCAGAGTTTTGATAACTACATTTGGAAGGGTGTATCTGAAAATGCAGAGAGCCATATAAATTGTACTTAGAAATGTACACATTTGAAAATTTAATGGGATACAGCCATCACTCCTGGACACCAAAATAATGATTTCATAGATCATGTAATTGTTCTGAATACCTTCTCTTGACAACCCTCATCTTTGAACTTGTAGCTGTTTCATTTATTGCAGCTATTTGGATCATTTAAAATTTAGTCTACTTTGTTCCAGGTGATTTATTTAATGTTTATAAGTTCATTTTGACATGTTCTTTCATTCTCTCCACAATAAATAAATAAATAAATAAATAAATAAATAAATAAATAATAAATAAATAAATAATCTCACCCTATGGTCTTAGTGGAGGCATCATTTACAGCTAGTAAAGCATATCTGAAAATGTATTACCTCTAAATAGTAGGATTCATCATATCTGAGTTCATGTCTGATAGCCAAAAGCCCCATTTCATTTCCAAAGAAAAATTGCTTCTGTCAGTGTAAACAGAATGCATTATCCTCTTTTAATAACCATTCTTAAGTATTCTGCTGTATTACTTTTTCACAGCTGTATTCCAATAAGCTGTAGAGTAATTGCCAGTTCTCCTGTCTAATAGGTTCATTATTCTTTTGCCATAATTGCAGCCATTAAATGTTCAATTGTTAAATTTCCACTCCTACATTTACTTAGTGTTATAGTTTATAATGGGCCATGTCATTACAGCACCCCAGTGGCCAGGGTTGTTGTTCAAAGTGTTTCTAAAAGTCAATGAGATCCCTGTGAAATATGTCTTCATTTTTTATTTGTTCAGTCATCCTCCCTCACCCCCACCTAAAAACTTCTCTCCCTTTTTTTGGACCTTCTAAATAGGATCTTACAAATTGGTAGATTTTACTAGAAGTTTAAGGACCTGGCCTAGGCTAGAAGACATAAAGCTGAGCCTTCAATATCTCTAAGCACTGCTTTCTTACTTTAATATCATGATTCATATATAACAAGGTGATAGGGTGAAGATTTCACTAAGGAAATTAACACTTAAGACTTAATGGTTTTTTCAAGAGCTCTGATTTATCTTTTATCACGTTATATTTGTGGGGCCTTTTCATCAAATGAAATATACATTGGTCAGAGGTTATAGGATCATTAATACTGGTCTGTGATGCTCCTGGTAATAAAGGGAATGCCTTCCCTTTATTGCTTGACATTTCTAGATATGTCACATCCTGGGGTCTGGGCTCACCTATTATGTCTGATGCAGCAGACTGTGTAACTTTAGGACAGTGGTTCTCAACCTTTCTAATGCCGTGACCCTTTAACACAGTTCCTCATGTTGTGGTGACCCCCAACCATAAAATTATTTTTGTTGCTACTTCATAACTGTAATTTTGCTACTGTTATGAATTGCAATGTAAATATCTGTGTTTTCCGATGGTCTTAGGCTCTACAACCTGAGTTCCACAGGTTGAGAATTGCTAGTAGGGTCACCTAAGACCATCAGAAAACACAGATATTTACATTACAATTCGTAACGGTAGCAAAATTACAGTTATGAAATAGCAACAAAAATAATTTTATGGTTGAGGGTCACCACAACATGAGGAACTGTGTTAAAGGGTCATGGCATTAGAAAGGTTGAGAACCACTGCTTTAGGAGGATATACTGATGAAGATGGATAGAAACTAGTAAATATTTTAACTCACTTATTGTATACAGCTGCACATCTGATTTGCTTAGTTTGTTTATTTCCTTTGGGATATTGGTATAGAGCTGGAAGTTCTTTTAAATGGCATCTACTATTTCTTAAGCTCTCAAAGATTGGTCAAAAGCTTTGATATAGATAACATTTCATTTTTAAAGAGTTTTTAAATCATCTATTCATCAAGTAATCATCACTTTTAAGGTTATTTTATTTCACTTTCATTTATTACATTAGCTTTTATTTCATTATGAAGCTGAAAAAATTAATTGTTTACAGCCCATGGGTTCACATTATAATTTTATTTTAACTCATTTCAGTTCTGTGTTCTTTTGGGAATCTTCTATAATGTAGAGTTGACTTTGTTTTTTTGGTGAGAGCAGTAGAAGCCTTTTAAATAATATGGTTCATAATATCAGACATGGTACAGATCAAGTTATATACTCTATACCATGACCACTTTTTATCCAGATATGCACTTCTTCTGTTAATTAACCCTGATGTTAGCAACAGTAATAAATAACATTTGTTGAGCATTTGCTCTTGTCCTATCTCTATACTATTTGGTTATATACATTTTTTCTCATTTAATCTCTGTAAGACAAGTACATTTATGATTTCCATTTTGTAAATGAGGAAACTAAGACTCAATGAGTTTAAATAACTTTCACTAAGATATAGGTAGTAACTGAGTCTGGTTACTTAACTTCCACTTGACATTGTCATAGAGGGAAAACTGCTCTAAATAGTGAAAAGAACGTAAATGCATTCATGAAATGGCAAATGTTAAATAACTCTAGAGAATTCTGCCACTTTCTTAGGCAGATTGAGAAAGCAACTTGTCAAATGTTACTGGGGAAAAATGAATATCCAGGACAACATTCTTTCCCTGTCAATCCTCCTCCACATTAATCCTGATCACAAAATAGTCTAAAGGAAATAACTGTAAAATTGACCTGAGAGTAATTTAATAGTTCCAATAACTTACCAATAAAGAAAAAAATAGATTAAACATGTTTAACATAGTTGTATCTATCCCAAACCTCTATCAAAGTGGCCAGGTATTACTATCTATCATATACCAGGAATATAAATTTTGTAGTAAGACTTTAGATATAATTTATTTGCTGCTGATGAAAATAAATGATACTTCTTTTTCTCTTCTGGCTATATTGGCTTTGCAACAAGCCCAAAAGTGAACAATTGTTGTTGTCAATAAAGCAGTCAGCTGTGTCACTTGGGAAAGATATATATGGAGCAAGGCAGTATTATTTTGACAATCACTTTCTTCTAAAGAAATACAATAAATGTATCTTATTTTTGCTCGTTTACTCACAACACAATGGACAAGATGGAAAAAGAAAGAGCACAGCATAGGTAGGGTTGATAAGAAAGCCATATTGTGTATTTAACAAAAAGAAGCACATTACCTGATGAAGTCAAAGGCATTGCCCAGGGAGAATGATTATAATGGCTACAGAAATAATTGGAGAGGAAGTAAAAAGATAAGCATCTTCATGTCTAAAGATTTCTCACCTGTTACATTAGGTAGGTAAACTTTTGATGGTGTCATATTTTAGAAAATGGTCAGCTACCAAAAATAAAAGTCATAAAAGATTTACCGATGTTAAAGCAACTATCACTTGAGTTAATTTAGTGCAAGATAAAATTGGCTGGTCAACTTTTGGAAGTTTTCTGAAAGGATTGAGCATAAAGCAATTAAAGAAAAAGCTGCCTTTTGTACTCAAGTTCTCTTTTGATTTGAGATGTCACAAAGAAATGACATAACCAAAGAAAATATATGGAAGATCCATCACTCTAATTATTTAATATTAGAGGTCCAGTGCACAAAATTCATGCACAAGTAGAATCCCTAGGTGAGGCTGGTGATCAGGGCCTTCTGACTGCCTTCTGGGTCCTTTCTCCCTTCTGTGCTGCGCCCTGGTGGTCAGTGCACATAATAGCGAGCAGTCAAACTCTGGGTTGGTCGAACTCCCAAGGGAACAATTTGCATTTTACATTTTAGTATGTAGGATATTCAAATGCTTTTCTCAAATCATTAAGAGTTACAATGACAAATTGTGTTCATTTATTTAAATTAACTATTCTAAATGAAAGTTTCATAAAAAGCATTTATTTTTAATATATACATATAAAAATTAAAAATGGTAAAGCAGAGAAAGAGATCATATGGTGATTTCTTTTCCTATTCCATAGAAACATAATGACTTCAACTTCTTTTATATCCTTGTTTCTTTAAAGAAATAAATACATATATATATATATATATATATATATATATATATATATATATAATATGAGAAATTCAAAGAGATTTAGAGAAGCCTAACTGAATCTATTAGATGGAAAATTTACCTAGATAATATTTCATACTTCCAGTTCAATCCTGGAGGGGTCCAGAAACCACAGAAAGCTTCATTATAAAATATTACAAAAACAATAGGAGAAACCCTGGAGAAATAGAAGCTAGTTAGCTCCCAGTATGCATGTTGCGAGGGAAGGGGGTAGAAAGGCACCTAGAGCTGAAGAGGAGCAGGGAAGTGGAGGAAGTTTTCTTGTATGCACTTCCCTCCACCAAACGTTGACCTTAGTGAATTAAAACACCCAGCAACTCCAATACAACCAACTGGATATTCTCTCTACTGCTGGTAAGCAAATGGTATCTTTTAAAAATATTAATATTGTATCCTGGAAATCTGCTAAATTGTTTTATATTTAACAATTCCAAAGTGTATATTTTTATACATTTTAACATTGAAAAGAATCTTAAAATCTAATTTTCTAAGTAATAATCATCATTGCCTGCGAAATCATCATTGCCTGTGAATTTGGTCATAGCTGTTGTCATTGTTTCCACTGAATTGTGTGTATAGTTAGTATTATCTGTGCTGAGTGTAACCGTCAATTTAAATGTCTTCAAAAGCAATTACATTGTTATTAAATTTGGGAAGAAAAGTTAATGAGTAATCAAAAAAGCCATTGAAACAGAGCAACAAAATATAAACTAGATATTAATGTAGTAAATATTCAATATAAGAGGAATAATAAAAATATTATATTTACTTAACAAAATAATAACCAAGTCCTATTCAAAAAGAAAAGAAAGGAAAATGACCAATAGCAGACAGAGCTGTGTAATAGGTATTTACTGCAATGAATGCAAAATAATTATCTACCTTACATCAAGCAATAACACTGAGGGAAGAATTTTCTTAAACTCTGGAAAGACTAGAGAAACTGGCAAGTCCTTCTGTACAAATAAAGACTAATTCAAACGGTGTGCAGCACTATTGTTAAGTCAGTGCCAGAATTAAATTGAGATCATTTTTTTTCTAAGTAGAAAATAATTACATCTTAGCAAATGATAAAAGTTTATAGACTTAGTGTAAAACAATATGAAGTTTAATAATACTAATTATCATAGTTAAAAAGAGACAGCTGAGTTTCTTTATAATCTTTTTATGTCTTTTTCCTGTCATATTGTGCTGGCTAGAATCTCCAACAAATACTAGAAGAAAGGAAGATAGTTGTCCTCCAGTAATTTCAAAGCTGAAGCTTTCAATATTTTGCTTTAAACATAAGGTTTAACAAAAATTGTTGTAACTATATTGTGTGTTAAGAAACTTCCTTAATTTGCTTAAAGTGTTAATCATAAATAGATATTTTGTCAAACAATTTTTCTACATTTATGGAGATAATCATGTATTTCCTTTTATCTGTTGTTGTGATAAATTGCATGCATTAATTTTTCTAATGATGAGTCTTGAATTCTTAGATTAAATCCAACAAATGCATTATTACCTGTCTTTTATATTACTCAATTCAATTTAATATTTTGTTTAGCAATATTACATCTATGTTTATAAGTGACCTATTTTTCCTTTCTTCATTATTTCTTTTCAATTCTTAGTATCAACATTAAATTAGTCTTATAAAGTGAGTTTGGGAGCATGTTTTCTTTTTCAGATACCTCTTGAATCATTTACTGAGGGCTGGGAAGTACCTTGCCTTGAATGCTTTGTGAAACTTGCCAGTGAAGCCATCTGGTCCTTGAGTTCTCAATGTAGAAAAAATTTTGATAACTAATATAATTTCTTTAATGTTTACAGTTCTATAAGGTTTTCTGTTTCCCTTTAATTTGAATGGTGAGTATAATCTATTATAGAACACAATCTATGATATTTATATTTTTATTATACCTCATATTTTAATAGAATCTGGGTTATTTCATCTATATTTTCAAATTTATTCTATAAAACTGCCTATAAATTAATATTTTTATCTTAAAAGCACTTTTACATTCTTAATATAGTTTGTGTCATTTTTTTTTTATCTGTGCTTCACTCTCTTCCATAGGTTTCTCAGCTTTATTAGTCTTTCAAAGAAGAGTTTGTCTTTTTAAATTCTCTTGTTATACTGTATTAATTCTCTATATCTTAATTGTATTCATTAATTTCTATCCTTATATTTATGTCTCTATATTTTTTATTTATTTTTGGTTCTTAAAGCTTATTTCACTGTTTTGTTTTTTCTAATTCTACTTTGAATAATTAGCTTATTGAGATTTAATAATTTTCCTACTTTTCAAATGTCAGCATTATTATAGGGTAAGGCTATATATTTACCTCTTGGTTTTTTTCTGTTGTTGTTTTATTTTTTATTTGATTTGTATTGTTAATCCTCACCATAGGATATTTTTCCATTAATATTTAGTGGAAAGGAAGGGGAAATACAAAGAGAAGCATTGTTGTGAGAGAGACACATCAATTGGTTGCCTCCTGCAAGGGCCCGGACCAGGGCTGGGGTTCAAGCCTGCAACTGACATACATGCCCTTGACTGGAATCAAACCAGGGATCCTTCAGTCCTCTGGCCAGTGGTCTATCCATTGAGCCAAAGCAGCTAGGACTATTTACTTCTTGTTTTGTTAAATATTTTGTTACTTCACCTCTTTCATTTCTGATTTTGTTTATTTGGGTCCTCTCACTTTGCTTCTTGGTGAGGATGGGTAAGGGTTCATCAATCTTGTTTCTCCTTTCAGAGAACCAGCTTTTGGTTTTGATGATCTTTTGTATTCTTTTTTATCTCTATGTCATTTATTTCTGCTCTGATCTTTATTATTATCTTCCTCTGCTTATGCTGGGCTTTTCTTGTTGTTCTCTTTCCAACTCTTTGAGTTGTAGGGTTAAATAATTTATTACATTTTTTTTCTTGTTTTTTGAGGTAGGCCTGTAGAGCTCTGAACTTCCCTCTCAAGACTGCTTTGCTGTGTCCCATAGATTTTGATTGTTGTATTTTCATTGTCATTTGTTGCCATGATGCTTTTTATTTATTCTTTGATCTCTTTGGTAACCCAATCATTGTTTAATAGCATGCTATTTAGTCTATAGGTGTTTGATTATTTTCATTGTTTTTATTGTAGTTGATTTCTAATTTTATGCCATTGTGATCTGAGAAGATACTTGATGTGATTTCTATCTTCTTGAATTTGAAGAGATTTTGCCTATGTCCCAATATATAGTCTGTTTTTTAAAATGATCCAGGTGTGCTTGAGAAGAATGTATATTCTGTGGCTTTGGGGTGAAATGTCCTGAAGATGTCAAATAATTCCATCTAATCTATTGAGTCATTTAAGATGGATGTTTCTTTGCTAATTTTTTGTTTAGAGGATTTATCCAGTGGTGTTAGTGATGTATTAACTATGACTGTATTGCTGTCAATCTCTCCCTTCATATGTTCCAGAAGTTTTTTTATGTATTTGGGTGCTCCTGTATTGGGTGAATATATGTTTACCAGAGTTATATCTTCTTTTTGAATTGTTCCATTAGTATTATGAAGTGGCCTTCCTTATCTCTTGTTATGGACTCCACTTTGAGGTCTAATTGGTCAGATATAAGTATTGCTACCCCAGCTTTTTTTCATTTCCATTCACCTGAAAAACCCATTTCCTTCCCTTCACCATCAGTCTGTGTGAGTCCTTTGTACTGAAGTGAGTCTCCTATAGACAGCAGATATATGTGTCATGTTCATATCTACTCAGCCACCCTATGTCTTTTGATTGGGGCATGTAATCCATTTATATTTAAAGTTATTATTGATAGGTATTTGTTTGTTTCCATTTTTATTCTTTATGCCTGTGTTCCTTCTTCCTTTCCTATTTCTTCTTTTTACAGCACATCCTTTAGAATTTCTTACATTGCTGGTTTGATAGTAATAAACTCCCTTGCCCTTTTTTTGTCTGTGAATCCCCTGATTTCACCCTCAAATTTGATTGGTAGCCTTGCTGGGTACAGTATTCTTGGATTCAGACCCTTCCTTTGTATGACTTTGTATATTTCATTCCATTCCCTTCTGGCCTGATGAGTTTCTGTTGAGAAATCAGGTGATAGTCTGATGGTAGATCCCTTGTAGGTAATTTTTTTTCTCCCTCTGGCAGCCTTTAAGGTTGGTGTTTGCCAATCTCATATAATAAAGAGGTAATATGCAAATTAACCCTCACACCATCACAAGATGGCTTCCTACAACCAGGCTGATGGGGGTTAGTGAGGGATGACCAAATGATTGAAAAGCAAGCTATGTGGGGTGACCAGGTTAGTGGGGGGCCTTGATGGGAAACCAGGCTGGTGGGGGAGCATTGGGAGTAACCAGGATGGCAAGGGAGACAGTTAGGGGTGACCAGGTAGGCAGAGGAGAGCAGTAGAAGGTTACCAGGCCTGGACAGTAAAAGGTGACCAGGCTTGTGGAGGGATGCAGCTAGGGGTGACCAGGCTGGCTGGGATGAGGGGCAGTTGGGGCAGCCAGGCTGGCAGGGAGGGCAGTGGGGGTGATTAGGCTGGCAGGAGGGACAGTGAGGAGTGCTATGCTGGCACATGGGGCAGTTGAGGGTGACCTCTACAGAAGTGGGGCAGTTCACAGTGACCAGACCGATAGGGAGGGAGGGGCAGTTGGTGGCAACCTGGCTGGCAGGGAGTCAGTAGGGGCGATCAGGACTGCACACAGAGGCAGTGAAGGGCAATAAGGCTGGCAGGGTGAGGGGCAGTTAGGGGCAACCAGGAAGGAAGGCAGGTAAGCAATTAGGAACCAGCAGTCCTGGATTGTGAGAGGGATGTCCAAATTGGAGAAGGTTCAGGCTGGGCTGAGGAGAACCAGGTTTCTAGTTTAATTATAATGTGTCTTGGTGCCGGTCTTTTTGGGTGCATCTTGTTTGAGACTCAGCTTCTTGGACTTGTGTGAGTTTTTCTTCTTCCCAATATCAGGAAAGTTTTCTGTTATTATTTCTTCAAACAGGTTTTCTATTACTTGCTCAGTTTCCTCTCCTTCTGGTACTCCTATTATTGTTTTGTTTGGTGATGTCCCAAAGTTACCTTAGGCTCTCCTTCTGTTTTTTTTAAGTTTGTTTGTTTTTTGTTGCTACTCTGGTTTTTTTTCCTATCTTGTCTTCTAGCTCACTGATGTGGTACTCCACTCCTTTTAGTCTACTCTTGTTGCTTTCTATTTTGTTCCTTATTGCAACAATGTCATTTTTTTTTTGTCTTCTCCATTTCCTCTTGGTTCTTACACACTCAGTAGGTTCTCGGGTTATGTCAGAGATCTGTTCCTATGGCATGACATAATGTGATTTTTGCTGTCAGAATCCACCTACATAAGCACCTATGTCACTCAGATGGAGCACATACACAGCACTACATAATGAAGTGAACCAGTAAAAAAAAAAAATTAAAAGAAAGATAACAATTCCTGACCTTTACTTATGGTAAATAAATAATAAAAAACATAAAGCACTTATGTAAATATGTCAAAATGATGGAACTTTTTTTTATATAAATAAAGGGGAGATGGCAACGTAATCACAAAACTACATACATCGAGTCTGATGTGACCTGAGGACTGTCTGTATTGTTGAATTTGTCTTCCGACCTTTTCAGCATCCTTATGATCATTGTTAATTCTTTATCTGTTATATTAATTGCCTCCATTTCATTTACTTCCTTTTCTGGTGATTCCACCTTTTCTTTTGTATGGGGGCTATTTCTTTGTCTTTCCATTGTCGCTCCTCTCAGGTTGTCTGGTTATGTAGCTCTATCTCTCCTGCATTGATTTAAAAGTACAAAATACAACACAACAAGATATAATGCACAGGGCACCAAACACCAAGTTTATTCACGATACCAATAACTCCAAACAAAGGTGATCATCAGAGAAAAGAGAATTAGGGGATAGAAAATACTGTAAAAATGATATTGATAAAGAGAAAAATGTGAGAAAAGAAAGATAATAAAAAAGAGGGCACAAAAATATATGTATATAGGGAGAAAAACTCAAAAAAAAACAACAACTAATCCAAAAAATTCAAACAATAAATGCCCAAACAACAAATTCCCAACTTAATCCAAGGAAGCAGAGTAGCTGTGTTTAATTTGACAATTCTGGGTAAATATTATTCGATTCAGCTGTTCCTTCTATCTGCTCTGTGAGAAGAATCAGGTCCTGTATGCATATTTAGCCACCATTTTGTCTCCTCCTGGACAAACTTTTTAGGCATCTACAGCTGGGGAGGCTGGAGTCTGAGTGTTCCTGGGTTTACAGCTGAGGCAGCTGGTCCCTGGCCATTATGGTTGTAGGGTCCTGGAAGGTATCAGAGGTCTCCCCAGTCGAAAGAAGGGCTGGGCTTCTGACCACAGCTGCTCTCCCCTTCAAGGTGGAGAGGTTTCTATGGCAGAGCCAGCCAATCTGGGAATGATTTCAGCAGTAGTAGGGGCTGCCCGGCCAGGGGAACCTGGTCTGCCATTCCCCAACAGTCCTGTGGAACATAATTGTCCCTCATTCACAAATACAGACACTCCCTGTACATCCACACATTCTCCTTTCACTCTCTTGCAGCCTGCTGTCTGGTCAGCCATCATCTTCTTCCTCTCAGATTTTATTTTTATAAAATAGATATTAGGATAGCATTTGTGCTTGGCCTCAACTTTGGTTAAGTATTGAATTTAATACCCTGCTGAAATATACATTTAATGTACCTCCAGAATAAAGCTAGAGAAACCCCTATCTGTGTGCATACAGAGATGTGCTTAAAATTGTTCATAGCAGCACTACTCATAAATTTTAAAAGCTGGAAATACAAATGTCTATCAATATTACATTGAATAAATAAATCATGGTATGTTTATACAATCAAATACTGCTTAGAAGCAAAAAATAAATAAACTAGAGATAGGGATGAATCTTATAAACCTAATTTTAATGAAGAATCAAGTCATTGATGAATGCATATAGTATAATTCCATCCATGTAAACTCAAAACCAGACAAAATTAAACATCTGTTGTCTGAAGACACATATGCAGATATTAAATCTATTTATAAAACAGCAAAAAAAGTTTATTAATATACAATTTGGATGTCTGCTTACCTCTGGGAAGGAGACAGTGGAATTAAATAGTTGAGGAGTGCTTAGAAAGCTGTAAGTTAGTGCTACTGTCCTAGTTCCTGGGTTAGGTGATGAATTCATAATTTCATTATATTATTATGAAATGGAATAGAAAAAGCATTCTATGGTAGATCAATTATAATAGTGTGCCATGAACCAAGAATTATAACTAATACAATTCTGTGCACCTGGGACCCATAGAAAAAAGCAAGCAAAACCAAGAAATTATTATTGCATAAATTCATGGTCATGCATCCTTATCATGGCCACCACTGCTAGGTGAGGGCAGGGACTATGCTTAGGAGCTTCTTTTGGTACCTGCCACATTCTAGTTCCCATCTAGATGGCGGTCATGCAATGTTTTACTTTGTTATTATTTAGTAAAATGCATTTATATATTTTTGTATATATAAAATAGTCCATAATTTTTAAATGACATACAAAGAGATACACAGATACATATGTATTACATATGCAATTGTATATAGGAAGCATATTGAGGAAGTTTGGTGGGAGTGGACAGTGGCGGTAGTCGCTAGGGATGGGGAATCAAGAGTCAGTAAACCTGTTTCTAACAAGCCAATGGTTTTGTCAGTTCTGCTTATGTAATTGATGGTCATGAAAGGAAAACTGTACACTTACTGCCAAGGCTTAGAACAGCTCCATTGGACTCACATCACCTGTATAACCATTTTTATTACACAGGATAATTTATAGTACATGTACTTACAGTGATTTTCCTCTGCTAAACCAAAGCAGCAAAATTTCCACAGGCATCAGATAGCATTGCCTTTTATATCCTCTGCCAGTTTCACTCCATTATTTACTATTTTTATCCCTCTTGACTGGTTCTGTTTCCACTGTACTTTATTAAAATGTATTCATCATTTATTAAACACAGTTTTGAAAAAGGAAATAAATCATCCACAAGTGCACCAGACTGAGATAACTATATTAAGTTCTGCACATTTTATTTCCTCTCATATATTTTTAACCAGATATAATCCTAATGTAAATAGTATTTTAATTCCACTTTTTTCTCTTCACATCATAGTGTAAACATTTTTTCTTGTTATTCCTGGCCTTCATAATTATAATTTTAGTGGCTGAATAATAGTCCATAGATGTAATGGTTCATAATTTACTAAACAATTTCCTAACTGTTTTATACATATAATTGTCTTTCAGAGACATTTTGTAGCTGTTATTATGAAACTGCTGCAATGAACATTTTCTTGCATGTAGATGTTTTGCTTCTGTGGAATTATTTTCTTACAGCACATTCCCCAAGGTGAGATTCGGGGGTTAAAGGCTATGATGTCTCTATAGTTCTTCCTTCATGTTGCCATATTGCTTTCAAAGGGATCATAATAGTTTATAATTACTGTACAAAAGTGTCCTTTGGAATGTAAGCAACTGGCATTCTTGGGATTAATCATTTCTGCTATCCTAAATTCTTTCTCTTAGGATAGAAGTTTCCAATGCTTCGCTTTGCTTTTTTCCATTTTCAAGAAATTAAAACTCTCCTGAATCTGGCTTGTCCACAGTTCTTCACCAACTACAGTGATGGCCACAGCAGTTTTCATTTGGCAAAACCCAAACCATGCAGGCTCCCCATCTCTACCACATGCTGTTTCTCCGTGGCAGAAGCTCATCCCACAGCAACTGGGCATTTGTTACAAGGAATCCGTATTGCACA
Source organism: Lasiurus borealis (assembly GCA_004026805.1). Taxonomy (NCBI): domain Eukaryota; kingdom Metazoa; phylum Chordata; class Mammalia; order Chiroptera; family Vespertilionidae; genus Lasiurus; species Lasiurus borealis. The sequence continues at coordinate 13,215 of PVJN01027822.1, forward strand.
GGATTCCTGCCCAAATATATGTCTATAGTTCTTTAAAGATACATTTTTAAGATATTTATTCCCAACTGAACATTCCCTATTGGATAAATGCTTGTTTTTCTGTTTAAATCTTGGAAATTCACTTTCTCTCTGCAACCTCAGCACATCCCATTTCTAGTTTATCCTAAAGCAAGCAAACAAACAAAAAACCTTTAAAAGCATTTCTTTTCAAAAGTGTTCTGCACTTCTACCAGTATTTCAACACGGGCAGGGCTGTTGAATCTAATATCCTGTCAGTGTTACTTTCTGTTGTCCCGGGTTAGAAGCACACAAGCTGGAGAGATCAGAACCAAGATGCATCGGGTAAGCCCAGGCCTCAGCTTCTTGGTTCTGGTGGGAGCTCCACCCACCAGCATTCTGGTGATATCAACTATTCCTGGGCCCACCCAAACACTCCATCAGGAAGTCCAAATTCCTGTTGGGGGGGGGGGTGGAAGGGGGAGACTTAGAAGAGTCACCAAAATTGACAACGAAAATTTGGTAACAATTTTACCCTTTTTAAAATAATTAACTCTTAAATATGAATTCTCTCCTATTTTTTTTATTTCATTCTTTCAACAATGGAACTCTGCAACTTGTCCAGAGCCCCTGAGGAAACAAAATGCCCAGTAAGTTAATTTCAGTCATAAAAACACATACTTGAGATGGAAAGTCATTTGTTCTACAACCAAAGACATACAGCAGCAAATATTGCTGATCAAAGTATTTAAATTAATACTTCATTGTATACAGTGTTAAAATTCTGAAAAGGTAACTTTCATTTTATTTTATTTTATTACTAGAAGCCCAGCGCGCTATTGAAATCGCCTGAGGAGGTGCCTCACCTCCAGCAGCGGGAGGAGGCTCCCCACGGAGGGATGGGACCTGCACCTGACTCAGCCTCGGGAGTCAGGCTGGTTGGCACTGTGGAGGGGCGGGACCCACGCCTCACTCGCAATGTGCCCTTACCCGCTCCCCCCTCCCTCCCGTGTCCACTCTGAGGTATTGTTGGAGAATTATATCTATCTCCTTTTCCCTCTATTGACCTCTTCTAGCCTGCCCCTGCTCTCCCTCCTTTCCCCAGGCCTTCACCATCCTACTGCCTGTGTCTTAGGTTATGCATGAATATGTACAAGTTCTTTGGTTGATCTTTTCCCACCCACCTTTCCCTCTGAGATTCAACAGTCTGTTTTATTATTTATTGATTTTAAGAGAGGAAGAGAGAAGGAGAGGGAGAGAAACACACACACACACACACACACACACACACATTGCTTTGTTGTTCTACTTATTTATGCATTCATTAGTTGATTCTTACATGTGTCCTGCCCAGGAATCGAACCCACAACCTTGGCATATCGGGATGATGCTCTAGTCCAATAGTTGGCAAACTCATTAGTCAACAGAGCCAAATATCAACAGTAAAATAATTGAAATTTCTTTTGAGAGCCAAATTTTTTAAACTTAAACTTCTTCTAATGCCACTTCTTCAAAATAGACTCACCCAGGCTGTGGTATTTTGTGGAAGAGCCACACTCAAGGAGCCAAAGAGCTGCATGTGGCTCGTGAGCCACAGTTTGCCAACCACGGCTCTAGTCTAACCAACTGAACTACTCAGCCAGGGCAAGAAAGTAATGGTAACTTTCTTCTCATCTTCCATGTATCTATCAAACATTTCTCAGAATACGCTGCAGTAAAATGATTGAAACTTGCAATTTAGAAACCAGGTCCTTACAAAAAGTATCCACCCCAGATAACATCCTGCCTTTTTTTTCTCTTTCCTGCTGAATGTTTTGGAAAAGAATTGTCATTTCTATGCTGTAAAACAGCAGACATACTAGGTTAAAAACATATAAGCAAAGGCAAAACTGTTTCAACTGCTTTTAATCAACAGGAAACCAGGCCTGCAGGGGAGGGCAGGTAAGGGAGACCAGGCTGGCAGGGGAGGGAAAGCAGTTGGGGGTGACCAGGCCTGCAGGAGAAGTCAGTTAAAAGTGACCAGGCCTCCAGGGGAGAGCAGTTGGGGTTGACCAGCAATAGCCTTCCATAGGCAAATCTCAATTTTAATGACATTGTGTAATTTGAGAACAATACACCAAGTAAAAATGGGCATTGCAATGTTCTCTTTAACACGTCATCACCTCTGATATCTTTCTTTTGTGTCTTTTTAAACCTCAAATTAATTTTCATACATAATTTATCAGTAAGTGTATGTCAATCCCATATTGGAACTTGGGTTTCTACCTGAAACATTTTTCTTTTAGACCCAGCTGCAAAGTTGATGTATCTAATTTCAGAGCAGTTGTATACTGAACTGGAAAAACCTATACGTTACAGCAGATAACTCTCTGAGCTTTAATTTTTCATGAGGATAATAAAACTTTCAGACTATGTTTCTATGTATAGCAGAAATTACTGTCAACATTGTAATATTGGCCTGGTTCACAGAACACAAAGTAACCTACAAAAGTGACAAGAATATAGTCAAGTTTGTGATAAGTTTGCAAGATGATAGATGGTTATTAGAGTTAGTGAGCTGATCACATTGTAAGGTATATAAATGTAGAATCACTATATTATACACCTGAAATTAATATCCTATATAATAAATAGGTAATGTGCAAATTGAGCCCATGCCCTCGCTCAAGATGGCTACCCCCATATTGTCATAGATGGCCACAAAAGATGGCCAGCAGGGGAGGGCAGTTGGGGGAGACCAAACTACAGGGGAGGACAGTTAGGGGCAGCCAGGCCTGCAGGAGAAGGAGGGCAGTTGGCAGGGACCAGGCCTGCAGAGGAGGGCAATTAGGGGCAACCAGGCTGGCAGGGGAGGGAGGGCAGTTGGGGTGACTAGACCTGCAGAGGAGGGCAGTTGGGGAAGTGGGGGAGACTGAGCCAGCAGGGGAGAGCAGTTGGGGCAAATTGGGCAGACAGGGGAGCAGTTAGGCATCAATCAGGCTGGTAGGAGTATAATAAGGCTGGCAGGCAGGTGAGCAGTTGGGAGCCAGCAGTCCTGGATTGTGAGAGAGATGTCTGACTGCTTGTCATCCAGACACCCCCCGAGCTGTCCCAATTGGAGAGGGTGTGACCTGGGCTGAGGAACACTCCCCTAACCCCAGTGCATAAATTTTATGCACAGGGCCTCTAGTAATTAATATAATATGGTATATCAACTACATTTAAGTAGTTAAGACTGGATGAAGAAGTTTAAAGAAATAACAAGGATTATCAATAGGGATACTGGGGATAAAGGTAGGCCAGGAGCATCAGAGTAAGCCTATGTGTAATTTGATCTTTGGGGAACACCCATTTTCACATTTAAAAAAAAAATTAATGTTAGGTTTTTAAAATATCTTTCTGCATCTCCTCCCCCATAAAAGCAATTGAGTTTTGGTTTATGGAACACATGTACTTCCTAATTTCAAGCCCTGGAACCCCAGAAAACTGTAAATGTTTTTAAAGAAGAAAAAGTAAAAATAAAAACAATTACCAACAAATTGGTATTAAAATCTCATGTGAAACACTAGATTTTGGAAAACAATAGAGCAATGTCTTTAAGCTATGTCTATTTTGAACACAGATTTGTTTGCCAGGCCAGCAAATACAGGAATATAGTTTTAGACATACAGGGGTCAGAAGGCATACCACCTAAGAATCCCTTCTGCCAGAATATACTTCTACAAAATAAAAATAAACCCAAGCAGAACAGAAGCATGAGATGTCAGAAAAAAATAAGCGAAGGACCAAAGGTGACTAAAATGACCCAAGGACTAGTGAGACAAAGAGCTGTTCACTTCTATGATTATTAAGGTGTTGTGAATGCTTCAGTTCCAGCCATGGTGGAATATGATGGACTGGATTAACAACCCTACTTTAAACAACTGGAAAATCAGACAAAAGAGATGTAACATTGGTTTTCAGTCATTGGACAACAGAAACATAGGATAATGTTGCCTGAAAGTAAGAAACAAAACAAAGAACAAAAACAAAAGGGAGCCCTAGCCGGTTTGACTCAGTGGAGACAGTGTCAGCCTGCAGACTGAAGAGTCACAGGTTCCATTCTGGTCAAGGACACATGCCTGGGTTGCATGCTTGATCCCTCCTAGGGGTTGTGCAGGAGGAAGCCAATCAATGATTCTCTCTCATCATTGATGTTTCCTATCTGTCTCTCCCTCTCTCTTCCTCTATGAAATCAATAAAGATATATTTTAAAAAGAGGGGAAGGGGGAAACAATTTGAGTCTTGCTGTCTTCTCAATTCACTGCTTGGGGTGAGTTTCCAGGCCTTGGAACAAGAAAGAGAGATAGAAGCCAAATATCTCAGCAGTTTTGTTGAGTTGAGAAGACATACTAGTATTTCATAATTCAGAGAAGGCAAGTGACAAGAATTTATGGGGTATAATATTGAGATGAGGGAGATACACAAAGATACAGTTTTCAAAATCTGCAGAAGGGTCCCTTCAAATCAATGTTTGATCAGCAAACAAACTATGAGTTTGTTTTTTGTTTAATCCCTTCACTTTTCACCCAATTCCTCAACCTCCGTTCGACAACTGTCTATCTGTTGAGAGTGCTGAGAGCAAGATGTTTTATCTTGACTCCACTGTGGACAATTCTGAAACTGGCTGAGTCAGCAAAAGCTTTTCATTCCCCTGACGATCCAGTGTTAAAATGTAATTAAAAGTAGCACCGTCAGGAATAGGATTGAGATTTTTAACAACTCTGCTCTCTGGCAAGACATCTCAATATAGTTCTTGGTGCTAACATAGCTCTTGGTGTGTAATTACCCTGTCACCCAAAGGAGCTATTAGTCTTCTCCTCTAATGGATAAATGTGAAGCACAGAAGTATCCCTCAAGATGAAGGATTTAGCCAAAGAAACATGAAAACAATTCAAAAGAACATATTCACCCCTATGTTCATTGCAGCATTATTTGCAATAGCCACGATTTGCAAGTGCCCATCAGCAGATGAGTGGATAAAAAAGCTGTGGTACATTTATACAAAGGACTACTACTCAGCTATAAAAAATAAGGAAATTTTACCTTTTGCAATGGCATGGTTAAACCTGGAGAGCATCATGCTTAGGTGAGATAAGCCAGACAGAGAAAGATAAGTACCATATGATTTCACTCAGATGTGGAATCTAATGAGTAAAAGAACCAACCAAACAGATTGACAGTTGTCGAAGGGAGGTTGAGGAATTGGGTGAAAAGTGAAGGGATTAAGCAAAAAACAAACTCATAGACACAGACAACACTATGGTGATTACCAGAGGTAACAGAGGGTTGGGGAAGGTAGAAGAGAATAAAGGGAGGATAAATAGTGATGAAAGGAGACTTAACTTGGAGTGGTAAAAATACAATACAATATACAGATGATGTATTACAGAATTGTACACCTGAAACATATCATCTTTTTACCAATGTCACCCAATAAATTTTTTAAAAAGTATTTTTAAACGAGAGAAAAAAGAAATGAAGGATTGAAAATATTTTGAGATGTCATTATTTACATACTTCATGGCTCATAACCAAGATGACAGATCCAAATGGTAACTCAATGTGCTGACAGCTTGAAATCTCAAAGCTTCATTCACCAAAGAATGGCAGCAGGATTTTGTGGAGAGAAGGAAGGGTGACAACCAAAAGAAAGGCAATGAAGTGGTTTTGTCTACACATATGTAGATGTGCCCTCCTAGAAATAGGCTTCAGGGAAGAAGTGCTAGACTGGTTGCATAGCTTGATCAATACAAAGCAAAGACCCGAGCTGGTCTAGCTCAGTGGACAGAGCATTGGCCTGTGAACTAAAGGGTCCCAGGTTTGATTACAATCAAGAGCATGTGCCTCAGTTGCAGGCTCAAACCCCATCCCTGGTGGGGATGCAGGGACATATTCCAGAAGCAGCCAATTGATGTGTCTCTCTCATGTCATTGTTTTTTTCTCTCCCCTTCCCTTCCACTCTGTAAATTTCAATGGAAAAATATCCTCAGGCAAGTATTAACAAAAAAATTACACACACACACACACACACACACACACACACAGCAATAAGGCGAAGAAAATGACTGTTAGGTGGTGAGGCACTTTTCACAATCATTATAATCTTTCTTCACTAGGGCCCTCTAAAATAGGTAATCCCGCCATCATTTTGCAAATGACAAAGCCAAGGTCCCGAGAGAGGTTACATACACTGACAAAGCCACAGAGCATATGTCAGATGTAGGATTTAAGTCATTGTCTCTCCGGCCCCAAAGTGCCTACTCTTCCTTATATCAAGCAGTTCTTCTGTGAATGTACAATGTTCCCAATTGTTTTAGGCAAAACAAAAGTTGCACACATTGCCCACCTAGAAGACATTTGTCTGAGTGAAGCAGCAGTCACTTGGATTCTAAATTAATCTCTCTCTCTTTCCCTTTCATCCTCTGTGGAGAGGGATCCTACACATGGGGATAGATAAAGGCAATGATTAGAATAAATAGATAAAAGCAGTGATTAGAAGGAAAGGTGTGAATACAAACTATGAGAAAGCACGAAAGTGAGGTTCTCTACTTAAAATTGGCTTTAATTTGGAGTTACGTGCATGAAAAGAGATGCTAGATCCAGCCCTTAATGTATGATCAGTAAAGTGATTTTGAGATGAAAATTCATTAGTCTACATACCTGCTCCTCCCTGAAACTCTGAGCACTTATTCTCATATTTTAATAAGATTTTACTACAGTTCAGACAACAGAGCTCTTATAGTTGTGAGTAAACCACTGGATTCCATACCTCTTTGTAAATTCCTTACAATTAACTAATTTGCCTAATGACACAATGCTGGAGGAGGTAGATGATTTTTGTCACAGGTGTCAATGAGTGGAAATTTTTAACTGCATTGCTAATCGCAACTACTTGAGACTCGTTTTTCTAATTTCTCCACTTGTCGTTTTCCTTTTTGTATCTTTCTTGTCTTCTGCTCACATGTCATCTCCCCCTCTCTTTCTTCCAGTGTCAACCCTGCAAGTGGCCCTCAAAGATAGAATTTTCTCATTCCTGATTAAAATATCCAAAGATTCACATGTATTTTCTTCTTCCCAAGAGCCTAATACTAGATTCTGACCACACATTAGTTACCTTTGGAATAAGTTAATACACCTAGGCGATGTAAATCAACTTTTCTAGAGTAAAGGCTTGAAGTGCCTGGTCTAAGTCATTGTAATCTTTCTCTAGTTACACTCTGACCCCTGCAATCTATTTCACACAGCAACTAGAGGGTTTGTTGCTATTATTCTTATTGTAGTTTTTTTAATACAAATCCATGTGCTGATTTTTAAAGAGTCCTTTAGAGGACTCCTTAAAGTTCTCCAATGGCTTTGACCACACATTAAAAAAAAAAGAAAGAAAGAAAGAAAGAAAGAAAAACTAAATAGAAAAAAATCTGGTCCCTGCCTCCCTCTCTATCTTCTCTCAACTCATCTTGCTCTCCATCATCTATTCCAGCTACAATGGCCTTCTCTTTGCTCCTATACACTGCCATGCCCTTGCACTGGCTGATGTTTCTATGCTCTTCCCGAAATCTTCCCATGGCCATTCCTTTTGACATTCACTGTTTCATATTGTTTTCTGAAGGAGGCCCCCTCTGCCCATTCAAACAAAAGCATCCCTCATCTTCCATCTATGACATCAGCCAGTTATGTTTTTACAATATTTTGTTTATTTCTTTATTTTCTGTTCTCTTTACATGTTCACTATTAGTCTTCCATGAAATCTAGAATTTTCTTGTGTTGTCCACAAATCTCCATGCATGCCTGACACATAACAGGTTATATATATATATATATATATATATATATATATATATATATAAAACAAATGAATATATTTTAATAGAACATTGCCTAAAAATAGTATGTCTGCATTTTTATAAGTGTGAGAATGTGTATATTTGCCTCTCTCTGTGTGTGTACAGAGTAAATATTAAAGTAGCAAAAATAATAACTGGTTATCTTTAGGTTAATATAAACAGTTTATTTTTGTGTAATGTCTATAATTTCTAAATGTTCTTCAGTTATCATGCATTTGCATTATGTTACCAGGCAAGATCTTACTCCTCAATATTTTTATTGAGTTTGCCCAGCAGTGTAAAATGAGAGCCAGCCCACACCGGCATAGTCCAATAACTCCTTCCCCATTTTCAGTTCATGACAGCTGGAATGTTGACCATTAAATTGCTCCCCTCTACCTGCGATTTGTGTGAGAATGTAGGTGACACACTAACACACCATGATAGCCATTGAGTCAAAAAGAAATCAAGCTGACATTGAAATTCCTAACCCAAGAAACATCCAGTGGTAGCTCATATACAAATGGGAACAAGGTGCATGCAAATCACACAGAACTGCAGCCCTCAGAAGAAAACCTGAGAATGCGGGCACTTCATAAACCCCTACTGCATACAGTGAATTTTACAAAGCTTATTGTTCTGAGTAAAATAAAAGGCAGACCACAGCTGGATGCTTCCATCTCAAAACAACTCTGGGGTTCTTGCTCTTGGCAAAATGACCTGATCAACCTGCAAACTTTGTGGCTTGAAGAGGATGGAAATATGCAGGAAAGCGAAGGTAACCATGGCTTTGGTATCTTTTTGCTGTCACTTCCAAGATAGTTATTCCTCACTTCACAATGAAGAACTAGAAAAATGGCTCATCTGGATAAAGAAATTGGATCTCTTTGAACTTTGCCACCCTTCAACAGTTCTTAAGGGGCACACAGAATTCAGCGGCAATCATTGTCATTTTCCCTGTCTCACCAATAACAGACAATCAGCTTCTGTTAGGTGGCTATGCAAAATCAATTGTTCAATAGCATAATTATCAGCTATTCTGAAGAGATTGAATTTATCGATGAGAGTCAGCAAACCCCATGTATATGATATATCAGGGATAAGGCTTGAATTACTAACTGTTCAGTGAACACACTGGGCCTTTGCAATTTTCATTGTGACAAATTGTTGACCCAAGATAGATTTTCTGACCGGTCCACCATCATCATGTTGTTCGGCTAGGGCAATTCTGTTGCAGGCGATAGTGGCTGTTACTGACACTTGCGCGGGGGAAATAAAGCTAAACATGACAAGGCTAAGGCATAGCATGTTTTCAGATCAGTAATCAGTACTTGTGCGTGGCTGGAATGTATAGAAGGAGCGCCTGATTTGTTTTTATTAGGTGAAGTGGGTTTTATTGCAGCTGTTATGATCAATTGGAGGCGAAAGGGAGAGAGAAATCTACAAAGAGAAGAGGAAGGTCTCCTCTCAAGGGCAGCTAGAAATCTGTCATGAAACCTAATCGTGCCAGACACACTGTGATCCGGGTCGTTCTTTAACCCAAAGGGTTTCCATCTGGACACGAGCAGAGGAAACTGTGCGTGATTTTGTGAGCCTCACAGTTGCTGAAAATTCCCTGCAATTTCTCATCCCCACAATTTTACTTCAAAGTGTCGTGTGCGATAACAAAAGGAACAATCTTACAGCTGAGGTTGGAATCCTACTCACATGTTTTCTACTCAAGTTCAGTATAATTATGCACAGCTCTGCCTGTGGGGAAAAGAAAGTGGATCTGTAAACAAACGATCCAGGTTCATGATGTGAAGTTGAAAAGCAGATGGGAAATGTATGATTATTTGCACAAACATGTCAATGAGGTATCTGATCTTGGGACTCAAATTCTCTCTCCTTCAACATTTATGCTCCCCTCAGCTTTCACTTGTTTGCAGAGGGATTAAATGGTCATGTCCACAGCAGCTTCGGGAGGTAAAGCTTCATTAGGTCCATTGTAGGTTACTTGAAGTTTTCTGAGTTTGATAGCACTTCATTTTTGATACTCTGTTTCCATCAGGAATGCCTTGCTTTCTGGAACTGCTGAGTCACTGTTTATGCTGCCTGCCCTACACTGAGAATGTGTCTGGCAGTGTATTCACTTGCCACTGTCCTGCATCATCTGTGGTCCCCATTCCTTCCATTTGCCTCCAGGTGCCTCTGTGAGGGCTCATCAATCAGAACTTCTCTTCTATTCTCTTGTCCATCTACTGACCTTTGTCCATATTCACTCTCAGGTCCTGCAGTCATTCTAAGTGACTTCAACACCTCCAGGAGGACCAACCACTATTCCCACCATCTTCCACTTCAACACCTCATTCCCACTCAGGGTCTTAACTTCAGCATCACTTTCACCAATAACAAGCACAACCTCTCAATTCATCCCAGGGTCTAAATATTCCTTGTACTCTTCCAGCTCTCTTATTCTGATCTTCCCAATCCAACTCTCCTTTGCCACCACAGGAAGGCTAGATGTGCTGATCCCCCACCATTTCAATATCCTCATGTTTTCTGAATCTATATCTCCAATCCTGACAAAAATACATTTATGACTACCTATGGCACATCTCTATTTGGATATCTAAAAAGGTACCACAAATTTAATGTCTTAAACTGAGATCTTGATTTTTATCTTCCAAACTTGTTATCTTGTTATTTCCCCAATGTTTCTCATTTCAATAAATATCATTACTATCCAGGAAGTTATTTAAACCAAAGCCCCCCAATTGCCATTGTTTTTAGACACATTTTATTTTTTCCATATTCATTCTCTCTCTCTCTCTGTCTCTCTCTCTCTCTTTCTTCTTCTTCTTCTTCTTCTTCTTCTTCTTCTTCTTCTTCTTCTTCTTCTTCTTCTTCTTCTTCTTCTTCCTTTTTTTTAGAGAGTATGGAAGGGAAGAGAAAAATCATTGTGAGAGAAACACATCAATTGGTTTATCTCCTGCAAACACCCTGACTAGAGCTGGGGATCAAGCCTGCAACTGAGTTATATGCCCTTGACTGGAATCTAATCTGGGACCCTTCAGTCCAAGTGTCAACACTCTATCCGCTGAGTCAAACTGGCTAGGACCTTAAATTACCATTTTTAATTTTTCTCTTTTTAATATATCTATCAACATATCTCTTCTCACCACTTCCAACTTCTAAAGTTAGCTCTAGTTTAAACTAATACATCATCTATTTTTTTCCTGTTTCCTTTTTGTCTCCTAAATTGCATGCTCCACACCGCAGCCAGAATGATCTCAATGCTTTCATTAAATCATATCACTCACCACTGTCTTTCCATTGTAAAAACATCGTGGAAGGCTTAATCTCTCGCTGACCTCATCTCTTCCTCCCTCTCTCTCACTTAATATATTCTAGGCACACAGACTACTTTTCTGTTCCTTGACCACATCATTTTCTATCATAACTAAAGGTCTTTGCACATGTTCTCCCTTCTGCCTGGACTCCTCTTATGCCCACATAGTAGTTTGACTGTCATCCTGTCATCATTGAGACTTTAGACCAAATCACATAAATGGAGAGAGATGTTTCCTATCATTATAAAGTAGCCCCTGTTCTCCTAGGTACTCCCTTTGCCAACTCCCAATTTAGTGTGTCTGTAATACTTTGTGATATAAAAGTATGTTACTACTCCTGGCCAGTATAGCTCAGTTGGTTGGGCATTGTCCCCTACACTGAAAGGTTGCCAGTTAGATTCCTGGTCAGGGCACATGCCCAGGATGCAGGTTTGGTCCCCAGTGGGGGGTGTGCAGAAGGCAGCAGATCAATGTTTGGTTCTCACATTTCGAATCAATGTTTCTCTCTCCTCTCCCATCATCTCTCTCTCTCTCTCTCTCTCTAAAAAAAAAATTCAATAAAATATCTTTAAAAACAATAAAGTGTGTTGTTACAATAAATCTGTCTCACCATCCCCACTCGCCAAAATAACTGAAAGTGAAAGCTCCATAAGGTCAGGAAGTTGGGACATAGTAGAGTTCTTCCTATATCTCTTGTACACAAAACAGCTCTGAGTGTAAAGCCAATTGTCAGTATTTATCAAAGACGAAATCAATAAAATTACATTGAGAAATGGCCTCGATTTAATTTTATGCTGATAAAGAGGTAAGTGATGTGCTTCCAGACAAGAAAATGTATAAACATGATTTCAAAGAGGATGTTTGGCTATGTTGTAGCACAAAGCTCTCAAGCACATTAGAAGCACCCATTTTCATACAAACTTTGTGATCATCTAAATCCTTATGCTGATACTTCAATTTTGTAACTATAAATATTTGCAATTTTTTTTATTTCTGTGTTAAGGCAAGACAACTGACACACCACAGGGTAAGCATAGTGATGTTTACAATTGTTTTAAAAGAGCCCATAGTTCACACATTTTATTAATTATTGCAAACTGGAATGGTCTTATTAGTCATGATCTTTGGGATATACCAATGTGACAACGTTTATTTTACGTAATAGACACTGGGAATGTTAAAAGAACATTTCAAGGATGTGCATTCCACAAAGTTGGTCAAGGATAACACATCAAATATCGGTTAGCAGCAACCGGTTTTAATCTCTGTCATTTTTTTAAATGCTTGTCTATAGAGCCATAAAAAATAACTGATGAATTGTTGCAAATCATTGATAGAGCTTGACTAGAGCTGTGCAGACTTCAATTGTACATCTCTCTAATCATTACTTGAATTTACTCTGGACCAGGTGTGTTTAGGTAGTGCTAGATCATACTTCATTTTGTTTGGAACCTGAAGAAAATGAAAAAAGATTTGGTAGAAGGCAGTTGCCATTTATAGTCAATGTTTGTTGTTAAAAATTAGATCCCATAAAAAATAGAATCAAGCTTCCATTGCAGCATTCTCCTCTTCCTTCTGTGATTCCCTAACTCTTAATACCGTTCACTGCCATCGTCACCCAGGCTGAAACCTTAGAGTCATCAGAACTTAATTCTCTCCCTTCCTCCTATTGCCCCTTAAGCTCATATTTCTTCCACTTCATTGGTTCCTACTTGTGCTTTTTTCTAGCATTGCAGAAACTATCTAATTAAATTACCTCCCAGCCTACTATACCCAATTCTATCTATTCCCAGCGCTGAAGACTGAAGAGTGGGGAGGGGAGTGTTGCAGAGAGATAGGATTAAATTCCTAAAGAGGTACACAGGAGCTGCCCAATGCCCACACAGCCTCATTAAAACTGTAAGCTAAGCCGAGACCGGTTTGGCTCAGTGGATAGAGCGTCGGCCTGCGGAGTGAAGGGTTCCAGGTTCGATTCTGGTCGGGGGCATGTACCTTGCTTGTGGACACATATCCAGTGTGGGGCATGCAGGAGGCGGCTGATCGATGTCTCTGTCTCATCGATGTTTCTGACTTTCTACCCCTCTCCCTTCTGCTCTGTAAAAAGTCAATAAAATATATTTTAAAAAAAAACCTGTAAGCTAAGAGGACCCAGTGAAAAAGGCCCTTGCTCATGCCCTGGGAGATTCATCATTGGATGATCATACCATTCATGTCTAGTAATTCCCATTGAAGAAAAAATTTATGACATGCCATCCCCAATCATGGGGATTAGGTACCACTCCCCTATGCTCCCTTAGCATCTAGGCACAGATTTATAAGGACCTGCTCGCCACATTTATGGAGTTATGTAATTAAACCTTTGTTTGACCACTTGAACCTCCAACCTAGATACTTATATGTCACCATTTTATCTCTGGTACATATTACAATGTCTAGCATGTCATAGGAGCATAGATAAGCACTTGCCATGTTAGAAGCACGCAATAAATCTTTGTTAACAAATTAATGAATTAATGCATAACTGATTAATAAACCAGGTTGTTCAGGGGACATTAGGGACTTAATAACCTATTTTGGGGGGTACACAGATGAGGCAATAAGATCTTCCAATAGAACTGAAGCAGCTGATGATCTCAGTGCCTATTGTGGAAGAAAAACATTTGTTGTTAAATGCTTTATTTTTGTACAATAAGAAAGATATGCTAAGTCTACATAGAAGCAAGGTCTTAATTCTCTGCATCTGTTCTATGCTCCTTTAGAGTCTTGTGGATGGTACTTTATGCCTGGACTCTGATTCAAGCCAAGCGGCCTTGAAAATTCAAGGTTCCTTAATGAGGCAGCAGAACATTCCCATGAGCAAGGTTTTGTTATCATCCAGATTTTACAGACAAAGAAACTGAGGTTTGGGAAAGTTGAATAACTTGCCAAAGTCACAAAGGTAGTTAAGTGCAGAGCAGGAATTCTAAACCAGTTCTGTTTAACCCCTCAGCCTTGTCTTAAGCACCATGATATTCTACTTCTGCACCAAAGGTGAAGGTAAATATAGAAAAGAACAGTACTTTTAGATACTTCCAGCATCATTAGACAGATGAGGGCTAACTCCATGTTAACTAGAGGACAACAGAAGGATCCTTACACTGGGTTGGTCAATAGTGAGTCATATACATGTCACTTATGTTTGCCTTGAACATGTATCTATGTGCTGCAGGAAGAAACTCAGCAAGACATGCTACCTGCTCTAGAGAGTGCCTTAATGTGAAAGAGAGATAGAGATACGTTTAGAATTCTCAGGAAATACTTGGAACAGACATTTGGTCCAGTCTGGAG
>PVJN01027823.1:0-27842 GCA_004026805.1 Lasiurus borealis
AATGGTGTAGTATTATATTATCCTTGCCACTCTAAGTATTTTCACTATATTTATATGGATTTCAGCAAATTTTAGCTTAAGGTAAGTACTTTTCATTTTTGTCTACCAGTTCAGCTTTAATTTCGAGTTTAATTCATTCTGAATAGAAAAACTACAGCAGTGATCAAAGGCATAATTATAACATATTTATAGCCTATTATTATTATAACATTCTGAGGTAAAGGGCAAAAATTTGACCCAATGAACTTGTTCTTCCTGTTACTGACACAAGATTGAGACATTTAAATGCTAAGACATAGATCCCTGAGGCAGAACATAAAATATTTATAATGAAGGGAGTATGGACCAATAAATTCCTGTTATGAATGTTTTTAGCTGGAAGAAATAATAAATAACCTTCTACAGGCAATATTTCAGTTTGCATTTATTGTACCTCATCTCATATTTTCAGGAAACAATAATGATTGCATAGTGGGACATTAAATTACTCTTATGTTTAATGAACAGATAAACTGTTAAGCTTTGATTAAGATACGAGCCTCACTAATTAGAGTGTGAGATGCAGTTTGCTTAGAAAGTCATAGTTTGTGATAGTGCCAATAAAGACATTGTAATTGATGTAAGAATAATTTCAGAAAAAGGTGATCTTTGAATTAAAAAAAAAAAAGGAATACCAAACTCTTAGACTTGGGGAGAGAGGAAAGGAACAGAATTTAAACAATAGGGAGATGAATTATATACTTGGGAAGTCTTATCTGTAGTCCATTTAAATTATTTTAAAAATTGGTTACGGGAAATGGAAATTAAATTTTATCAGATTATGCACATAGAATTGCTAGAACATGTTATGGTACTTGAGAAATAATGCAGGATTGGGTGTCAGAAGATGGAAATTAGAGGTCTGACTTTGTAGCTTACTAGCTGTGTGACTCTGGGCAAGTCATTTATCTTCTCTGGTCCTTCTGTTTCTTTATCTGTGATGTACAAAATAAAAAGACGTATCTGGCTCAGTTGTTGTAGAGATGACAAGAGAGAGCTTAGGTGTTTCAGCCTGGGTTCTCAAGGAAGTAAGTCTTTTGTTGGCATATGTGACCCTGGAAACAGAAGGAGTAAGGGACATGGAATCCAGGCTAAGAAAGAGAAAAAGTCAACATCAACATGCCAGCGGCCTGCTATTATAAGTGCCTACCTTTCATATCACAAAATACAGCCTTACCGTTAAATGTGATTCAGGACCATCTCTTTAGGGGAAGAAAGAAATAAGAATTTATTCATCATTCTCCTCCCCCCATTGGTCACTCCTGGGCTCTCCCAAAATCAACATGTTGAAGGACTAATCCCAATATTGCTAAACATCACAGTGTATTTGGAGATAAATAGGGCTTTAAAATGTGACTAAGTTAAAAAAAAGGAGGCCGTTGGGGTGATCCCTAATTCAATCTGAATGTGTCCTTATACGAAGAGGAAATTCAGACAGACAGAAAGACACCAAGGGTGCGTGTACACAGAGGAAAGACCACGTGAGGCCACAGCAAGAAGCAACTATGCGCAAGCCAAGGAGAGTGGCCTCAGAAGAAAACAAATCTGAGGTCACCTTGAGCTTGACACCTCTAGCATCTAGAACTGTGGATATAGATGTACATTGTTTAAGCTACCCAGGCTATAATAATTTGTTATGGCTGCCATAGAGCTAGCACAGGGTGTTAATTCCCCCACACCGTGGGTCATAACTGTGTGAGTGGAGAGTAGGTTCTCTTCTTGTCCTCAACTCAAAGTGCAACAGAGAAACTCTGAGTGGGAAGTAGAACATGGGTTTCTGGGGCAGAGGGCTGTCCAGCTATGGGGTGCTGAGCAGAGTCCCCACAGGTGAGGTGGTCATTTGGGCGCCTGAAACGGGATAGATGACCCGGGAACCCCAGGAGGTGCACAGGCGGTACTGATCTTGTACGCAAAAGCGTCTTAAAGGTTTTCATTAATGATAATCAAGGATAAAACTACTTATTGCTACTTCATGTACTTACGTTGGGTTCATTAGGAATATATGTGGTTTATGAGCTCACAATTATGTGATGATAATTTTGTTTTAAAACATAGTTATGTAGAGCTCTTCTGAGACCAAATGAAAAATAACAATTTTCCTCCAGAAAAGCAAGCAAAAATTTAAAAAAGCGAACAAGCTGTATACTTGAAAAGATAAAGCCATTCAATTCTGGCATTGCTTTCGCCGATTCTGTATATGTGCCCGCTTCCCCTGAAATCCACAGCATCAGGATTTAGCCTTCAAGTTCCATGTAACATGGTCTATTGCGAAGAATCCTGAATTGGACATACTAGGGAGATGAGTGATTTTCTTGGTCACACAAGGCATGCATATGGTTATAAGTTGGGTTGCAGGAGACCACGAAAGCTTTCTGTTATATTTGTGGAGATGTCGGGAAATATCTCCATATTTCAGGGGTGATTAAAGGGCTTGCGGATTGGTGAAGTGAGGAATGAAAGGAAATGTGGTTTCTGTGGGTGAAGAAATGGAGTCAGGAGTCCTGAGTGCTCTGACACAGACATGTGTGGAGGGGCCTCGAAATATGCTCCTGCAGGAACCAGCGATTGGGAACCTACCACTTTAGCCCGTGAAGATGGGCAGGAGGGCGGTGAAAAGCTAGAAGGGGGGTACTTAGGGGCTGGGAGGAGGTGAGCGGAGGGAGAAGAAATGGGAGATATCTGTGATACTATCAACGATAAAATATATTTAAAAAATATATATACATCTTTAATAAAAATATTTTAAGAGATAACAAAAAAAGAAAGAAAACGTATCCGTTTTGAATTTTCCATGTCCAAAAAATTGGACACCAGACACATTCATGTGTACATTCTGGTCTCAGAAGAAAACGGGTTGAAATCCATCCTCAAAGATAGTATTTAGTAGAAGTCAAACTGGTGTTCATACCAAAGACTGTCAGAATGTTGCTTACTGAGGAGCCTGATCAATGTGGGTAAGCTGAAATGTGAACTCTCAAATTGCATAAGCCATCATTTAATAACTACCTTATTTACCTAATAGCTACCTTATTTACCTAATAGCTGAGGAGGGAAAAACAAGAGGAGACAGATGTGTTTGCTCACCCACTGCTCAGCTTTGTGTTCGTGTCTGGCCGGCTGCCATTTCCAGGTGTTTGGTGTTGAGCCAAGCCCTAAAGTTAGACATTCGGTACAGCCCTTGTGGAGACACAGAGGTGATGTAGACAGGTGGCTCCGTCCTTGGCCCTTGACACTGCTATTAGGGCCTCTCTGAGGGCTGTCAAATTTACCCACCCATTTAAAGGGAAATGAAATAAATAAGGAAGAAATGTGATCAGAAAAAAAGATGAACTACGAGACCTAGATGTTAAATCAAGTTCCCCCTCTAACTATTGATTACTGACAAATTTTAAGTTCTTAAGAGAACTTAAAACCATGGAATTTGAGAGGTGCTTCTATCCCTTTTAGGGTTTGGGTCAAATCTAATTCTGCATGTGCTCATAGACATTGGACATTGTAAAGATAAAATCTGGACAAGCAAAACCAGAACTCGAGACAGCAAGATTTTTTAAAATGGGAATATGCCTTTGCAAGCCGCACTCTGTGGCAGATGATCAAAGCGGTCCGGCACAATTTGTGCGCGCTAGACCCACGGAGTCTAACCTATTCTCGTGCTCTCTCCTCTGTGAGACAGGCCATCATATCGATTTAGACAGAATTTAAAAAAATAAGTGCATGACTGTATGTGAACGTATCACATTATGGAATTCAATCTTCAATTTTGCAGATTCAGAAACTCTCTCTCTCTCTCTCTCTCTCTCTCTCTCTCTCTCTCTCTCTCTCTCTTTCTCGCTTTTGGTACTCAAGAGGGTACTGCAGAGTGATGCTATAAACTAATTCCACAATAGAATGATATCTAATATACGATATAATGAATTGTGATTAGTTTGTCACTTCATTGACGCATCTGCTTGATTCATATCTGCATATTATAGGATAAAAGCAATTTTAACAAGCGCTTACCATCTCGATGGGTATACCTCATTGCTTTGATTATTTGTGCCAGGTGTTGGGGCGGGGAGGAGTAAGAAAGGTGGGGAGATTTGTGGGATAAATGTAAAGAAAAGTAATAATAGTTCAAAAGTAAAGGGTGAGAAGATTTCTAATCATAGTTAGTGAATCCTTCAGTTTTGCTGTTAGGAAGTGGATAGTCAGACCCCTTTTAGTCAGACAAGTGAGGCCTCTGGCTGGTATGTCTGTATCATTACAAGATCCCAGGTCAGCCTTGACTGGGTTTTGTTTTTTTTTGTTTTTTTTTTAAATATATGTTTATTTATTTTTTACAGAGAGGAAGGGAGAAGGATAGAAAGTCAGAAACATCAATGAGAGAGAGACATTGATCAGCCGCCTCCCGCACGCCCCTTACTGGAGTTGTGCCCGCAAGCAAGGTACATGCCCTTGACCAGAATTGATCCTGGGACCTTTCAGTCCACAGGCCGATGCTCTATCCACTGAGCCAAACCAGTCTTGGCTTGACTGGGGTTTTGATGCTCCACCTATCCAAAGGCTGTTTAGGGCTCAGCAAGATCCACTGGGTGCGTAGGATGGTCAGAGAAGAGGTGGATTTGGTGTAGTAAACGTGCCTTAAGTCTAAACCTGGGCACAGCCCTCTTATTCTCTCCCATCCCCAAAGCTTAAGAAATGCCCAAGTCTGTGGTTGAGGTGACGATGGAGGGTAGAAGAATTGATGTGTTTATTACTTTGATCTCTGCACTACCGTTCGTGGCCTTCTGCTCTAAGATCTGAAAAAGAAAGCTGAAACTAGAATAGAGCTGAGAGATTATTTTATGTTTCAGGCTTAAAATGGAACCAAAGTTGACCCTTTCCCAGGCTGGCGATGTCTGGAAAGCAGGAATTAGCAATCCTGAAGATTTCCCCAAAAGCAAGAACTTAAAGCAAAGGGAGATGGTCAGCCTTGAGGGATGGTTTATCTCAGCCCCTGGGGGCATATAAAATGCCCCTGACCCAACACAGCCCTAAAATGAGCAGAATCCCTGTCCTCATTTTATTTCTCAAGCTGAACATAGTCATTTTTAATGTTCTTGATTACCATCTTACTTTTCCACAACTGTACCTTCGTTTCTCTCCACACACTCACCCTCTTCTCCAGATTTGTTAAAATAATTGGTTAACTCTAGGTAAGCCTTTTCTTTGGATTTTTTAGCATGAGCATTGTTGGATCTTTTGTTATTGAACAGGATATTCACAAATGTTTGCAATCATCATTAAACATGCGTTGGTCACATCCTATGTAATAAAAGGGTAATATGCAAATTGACCAAACGGCAGAATGACGGGTCGCTATGATGTGCACTGACCACAGGGGGACAGACACTCAATGCAGGAGCTTCCCCCTGGTGGTCAGTGTGCTCCCACAGGGGGAGTGCCACTCAGCCACAAGCCGGGCTGATGGCTGACGAGGGCAGTGGTGGTGGTTGGAGCTTCTCCTACCTCTAGGGCAGCGCTAAGCCATCAGTCGGACACCCCCCAGGGCTCCCGGACTGCTAAAGAGCACAGACCTGGCGGTCCTGATCACCCCTAACTGCTCTCTGCTGCTGGCCTCATCACCCCTACCTGCTCTGTCCTGCAGGCCTGATTACCCCTAACTGCCTCTGCCTTGTGTGTTATGGTCCTTTAAGACAGACATGCAGGGTCACAGTGCCTGACACCTCCATACAGAATAGGCCTACTAGTATTCACTGTCACTGCAGACTGGCCACTGACTGATTCATTACTAAAACATTGTCTCTCTTCTTTGTTCCATGTCTCTTAATAATGATATTTTTTTTAAAAAAGGGATTTTGGTGTGCCATCCCCAGCATAAATAATGAATGCTCACAAAGATTCCCAAATGTCCTGCATTTGCCTTTGTACAGTACAGTTTGGGGCAGAACAAGGGTAACACCCAAGCAGCAGCAATTGTTGACTGGAGGTTTGAAGCTGGAAGCAAATCCATGGTGTCTCAGTTAGCAGAGCTGTCAGGCTCTGTGCCATTCATCTTTATAATAAACTAGAAGCCCACTGCATAAAATTCGTGCATGGTGGTGGTGGGGGGTCCCTCTGCCCTCTCCAGTTTGGGACTCTTCAGTGGATGTCTGACTATTGGTTTAGGCCTGCAGGGATCGGGCCTAAACCGGCATATAGACATCCCTCTCACAATCCAGGACTGCTGGCCCCTAACCACTCACCTGCCTGCCTGACGCCTCTAACTGCTTCCCTGCCTGCCTGATGCCCCTAACTGCTCTCCCTTACCAGCCTAATCACCCCTAACTGCTCTCAAAAAGTAAGCAGATAGCCGAGACCGGTTTGGCTCAGTGGATAGAGCGTCGGCTTGCAGACTGAAAGGTCCCAGGTTCGATTCCGGTAGGGGGCATGTACCTTGCTTGCAGGCACATCTCCACTGTGGGGCGTGCAGGAAGCACCTGATCGATGTCTCTCTCTCATCGATGTTTCTGACTTTCTGTCTCTCTCCCTTCCTCTCTGTAAAAAAAATCAATAAAATTAAAAAAAAAAGTAAGAAGATAGCCAGTGTTAGTCAAAATATCTACAGGGTACAGAGAAAGCCTTATGGAGACTGAGGAAATAATAAGAATGGGGGAACGGGCAGTGTGTGGAGTAGACTCTCTCTCCACGAGTGTTTTCACACCTCGGCAGAATCCGTGCCTGTAGCTGCTCTCCAGCTTGATATTGACTTTGAACCAGGGTCTGGTGAGGTCTGCACGCCTCGAGGGCATGCCCGGGAGCTTCGGTGACTTGAGCAGGTCCAACATGTGGTTGAGAGGAATGGCAGTTCCTGTCTGGGAATCACTGTCTGAGAGTCTCCAAAAACTGGTGGGCTGCTTCTGTTTGAAAGCTCCTCTCTAAGTATTCTTGGACCAGTGATGCTTACCTCCTGAAACCCGAATCCAGGGTCTGACAAGTCCCAACATAGCATAGCTCCTGATACCTACAAGGTCTGTACTCAGTCTCACCTATTGATTCCCTGAACTTGGTGCCTGAGGCAGAGAGGGAGCTAATTAAAAGAAAACGGGGCTTTGAAAAGCTCCCAGAATGTCTCCTGAGATGCTGCCACTAACCTGGGGAATTTGAATCACTGCCCAGCACAGGAGCGAACAGCAAATCTCCCTCGGTGCTGCTGAACTAGGAGGAAGATGCCTTTACAGTGGGAAAAGAAAAACCATTAATTTCCCTGCTCCCTTCTTAATTTTTTTTCCCTGAGATTTTGAATGAAGGAAAAATATTGATGACAACAGTATGGAGATTGCAGGTGGGATGGAGGGGTGAGGGTGGGGTGGGGAAAAAGGGGGGGAGGTGGGACAGGGCACAGGGGCTATAAGTAGTGATGGGAAAAAAATAAAATAAGGAAAAATAAGGGAAAAAAAACTATTGAAGACACATTTTTTTTTTTTTTGGTATGTGTGCATGTCTATATGTGCATGTGTGGGGGATAATTATAGTTTGTATCTCCAGAGTGTTTATAGAAATTAATTAGTTTTAAAGATTCTCTCTGTGCAGTAAGAGCAATTTGTTCCAATTTATAGATAGGGAAAATGAGACAGAGAGAAGTTAGGTAATTTTTCTTAAGTAATCTGAGTCGGCCAGAAAGGCAGTTGGATGAGATTACAGCCAGAGTTGCTGACACTCAAATACATGTGGAAACCACTAGACCACATCGTTATCTTTCTTTTCTGAATCGACTGTAACAAAACAGCACACGCATGCTTACAAAGTCCTGGCCTGTGCTGTTTTGAAGCAGTTTCTAGGCAGAAAAAAACAAATAAGTCACAAAATTGTCATTAGGCACTGACCATGATGGCCTACCCCTCATTATTTTAAACACATCACGCCCACTGAAAGGTGAGGAAAAGATGTAAAATAATATCAAGACCCTCGTATTGCATGGCTGCATTTATCGCCACGTTCAGGCTGTATCACTTCCAAAGAGCTGCGAAGGCATTTTGCCAGGCTGGCTCCTTCTTTCCCGGCCAGGGCAGCCCATGAGAAGCCGACCGCAAGGCTATCATTAGGTGCAAGCCATGGACTGGGACTCATCGTCCTCACGTCCTAAACCTGCTTCCCACTTCAGCTGGTTTGCTAGTAGCCCTGGGGTATTCGTCTTGAAGAAAATGACAGGTAAATAGAATGGGAAGACCTGTTCTTTCAGGACAAAGACCATAAACTGTCTTTAACCTTTGGCCCTTTCTGATGACCAGTAACGATTCACATACAAGGGTCAAAACGCTCAGCCCAGGGTACATATTGAGCAGCATAGGTTTAACCAGTAAAACTGGAAAAGCACTAATCAGTCTGGGTTCAGACTTTTATATTCTCATTTTCCCAAGAGATGGAGATGCGGGAAGCATAAACTGTTACTATTCCATTCAATTACACCTGGAAACCAGAAAGAACTGGAGAAAATGGGACGTTCACAGGTGATGTTCCAGTTATCTATGTCTGTGTACAAACCACTCCCATTTTAGTGGCTTTATTAAAACAAACCGATTTATTATTTCTTAAAACCCTGTGGATTGGCCAGGCGATTCCTTTGTTGCTTCGCCTTGAATCACTCAAGTGACTGCATTCTGCCAGGGGAGTGGCTGGACGGTCACTGCAGGTCAGTGGGGCTGGCTGTCCGCTGGGTCACTGCAGGTCTCCTTGTGGCTTCTGTGTGTTCAGCAGGTGAGACTGGCTTTCCTACCTGAAAGTTTCAGACCAGTATCCTAAGAGGTCAAAGGCAGAAGCCTCAAGACCTCTTAAGGTCTAGACACCTGAACTCACACATCACTTCTGGCACATTCTATCGAAGAAAGCCACAAGGCCAGCCCGTATTCTAAGGAGTAGAAAAACACACTCCACCTGCAGATGGGAGAAGCAGCCAAGTCACATTACAAAGATGGATGCCTGCCGGGATGGGAGGAATTTGAGGCCATTAACCGTCTACCACATAACATGTACGAGGGAAATGAGATGAAAGGAAGATTATTTATCCTGCAACATTTTCTGGGAAGACAGCGAGCATAGAGAAAGGAATCACAGTTGAGCCCAGTACAGGAGACACTTTAGGTAACTTATAAACAGGGCAAGTTTTTGATCTTTGAAGTTTAGGCGGAGGTTGAGGGGGTGAGGGGCTGATAGAACTAGTCCTCATAGTGTATATATACTGGACACCAAACTCCTGGGATTCTTCAAATTTGTACTCAGAAAGCACAATTTCTAGCAAACACCACATTCTCTGTTTTGTTTTGTTTTAAAAAAAAAACAAAGCATTGAAAAATGGGTTGCCTTCTGAAGCATGCCAGTCCTACCACATTTTCAATGACAGTTTCTCTAGAATATTCAATGGAATACAAGAAGTAATGGCCAATAGGACAATGAGATGACAAGACACTACCATCCACATCCCAAATGATGTGACTCACCAGGACTCTCCTGCCTCCACAGCAGCACTGAGGACCTTTTATGGTTCCAAGATTGCTAGAGGGTGCAGGTTGGGCTGAGGGACACCCCACCCCTGTATACACGAATATCATGCACCGGGCTTCTAGTATTTATTAACAGTATGGGGGGCATTTCTGTCAATCACAATTATTCCATCTTCTGTTTATTTGACTCCAAAGAGTTTGCCTTTTTATTCATAAGAAAGACAAAAAGCAATGGAAAAGCTTACGTGGCAAAGAGAATTGCTGAGTTTTTATATGTCGTTGCCCTGGCAATTTAAACCAGTGGGTTTACCTTTTAGAAGACAAGTCCCTCATACTCATAGCCTTTAATAGAAACACAGATGGCACAGACGATATCATGTGGAGATTATAAACACAGAAATAAGCTATTGTATGAATTTGGCCATCTTATAAATAAAGCCACTGAAGAATTCCACCTAGAAATTCCAAATAGGTGCAATTACATTCACAGAGTTGTTCTTTCAGAGCTAAAAACTTGTCCCCACGCTTTTGGGAGAGAACAGTTCTGTGCTAATTGAGGTTTTAGTGTACTATGCAGTTTGTATTTAAAGAATGATCAAGAAAAACGCAAGAAGACCTATACATTTTTAAGAGATCTCATTGTTGAATTCCAGTCCTTGCACTATTATCCGTAGAGATTTTCAAAACGAGCCCCCGGTTTGAGAGATTCCATTCAATCTCTGTATCAATTTCTTTTCCTAAATCCTGGATTTATGTAACCCAAAACATGACGGAAAGGAATAGAAAATGGGGGAGAAACAAGGAATGCAATGCGAGGTAATGCTCTGTCAGGAAAAACGGAGGTCTGCTTCTGCAGAGCTCCTGTGCACAGTTAGCACATTATCTGAGGAGGCGGTGGTGCTGGTGGACTCAGTGCTGGATACTGTGGACAGCTGGAAAAGGTGGTGCTTTTCCCAGACCAAACCGCAGGGGTGGGCCTCAGAGAATCGTTGTTTAACGTTTCTTTATGGGGCATGCAGGCCGTGGCGAAGTAAAAGGAGAGTTTATGAGTTCCTGATGCTTTCTCGTGTTTCCCAAACTTCCCTTTTTTCAGCATCCCCCCCCTCCCACCTCTGCACGTGGGAGACTAAATAGCAATATTATGGCTCTCCAGTATGTGAATCCTAGGAAGGGTCTCAGCTAATGAGACAAGGTTGCACCACTATTAGGAGGCCAAGTTGGTATTTGAACCCAGGCAGCTAGATCCCAGGCCTCTTGCTGTTAATAAGTACAGATACACATCAAACTGTTAATGACTGCCAACAGCAGTATTTTGTGATAAATATAAGGAAGCATACACATCAGCAGTTGTAATCAACAACCTCCCTCTCTCCCTGCCTCCCTCCCTCCTTCCCTCCTTCTTTCCTTCCTTCCTTGTTGACATTTGTAGAATCTAATTTTTCAGAGTGAAAAAGCAGTTAGCTATAATATGGGACGAAAGCACCTCTGTTTCTTTAGGTCTTGTGCACTTGAGAACAAATGTCCTGCTTTCCTTATGACTTCTCCACCATTTCTCATCCATAGTTGGTTGAGGGATGCTCCTGATTATCATAATGTTTGGCCCTGCGCAGAACACCGACCAGGCACACTGACATACATGACATACACATGTTACTCTCTCATATCAACGAGCAAACAATCAAGCAGTCACAGGCACCTGCAAACAAAGCTGCCGGCATATGCAGAAATGGTGTGGAAGGAGAACCGATGGCTGCTGCAAAAATCAGCTGTCAGTAGGAGCAGGGGGTGAGTGAGACAGAAAATGTTTACCTCAATCATTATACCAAAGGCAATTCTGAAACTATAGAAACATGACTACGTTTAAAAACTAATTTTTTCTCTTCCTGTTTCTGGGGTCAAGCATATTTTATGTACGACAGAGGAAAAACAGAAACTCTTAATATCACCAGAGATAATAAAATTGCTAAGCAGTGTGGAAATACTGATGATTTTGCAGATGTCACTCAAGGAGAGCTCAGCACTGAGGAAGGCCAGACTTCCTTGTATCTATTCTCCATCCCCACCTAGCAGGGAAGTCAACGACACTGATGGCGAACTTGCACAAGAAGAAGTAGGACCCTGAGAATGAGCTAGAGAAGGCATAAACAATACCCGTTAAAGGGAAAGAGAACATAAATTTCAAAAGAGCTAAAAGTTCCGACTCTGGCCATGAGGAAGGTGGGAAGGTTAGCAGAACAGTGTGGACGTACGGCTGCCAAATTTCTACAGCCGCCCTCATAGACTCTCCAATGTTTACCAGGAACTACAGCTTTAGCCTGAAGTAAATGATAGTTTCATACAGGCATCCAGATTCTCTTTGTGTTCTTTTTTTTTTAAATAAATCTTTATTGTTCAGTTTATTACAGACATTCCTTTTTGTCCCCCCGTAACTCCCCTCCACCTAATTCCCCACCTCCCATTCACATGCCCTTTCTCTTGCCACTGTCCTCATCCATTGGTGTAAGATTTTTGTCCAATCTCTTCCCGCACCTCTCACACCCTTTTTCCCCTGAAAATTGTCAGTCCATTCCTTTTCTATGCCTCTAATTCTATTATATTCACCAGTTTATTCTAATCATCTGATTTTTTATTCACTTGATTTTTAGATTCACTTGTTAATAGGTATGTATTTGTTATCACTTTGTTATTCATAATTTTTATCTTTACTTTTTTCTTCTTTTTCGTCTTCTTAAAGAATACCCTTCAGCATTTCATATAATCCTGGTTTGGTGGTAATGAACTCCTTTAGCTTTTTCTTATCTGTGAAGCTCTTTACCTGACCTTCAATTCTGAATGATAGCTTTGCTGGGTAGAGCACTCTTGGTTGTAGGTTCTTGCTATTCATCACTTTGAATATTTCCTGCCACTCCCTTCTGGCCTGCATAGTTTCTGTTGAGAAATCAACTGACAGTTGTATAGGTACTCCCTTATAGGTAACTAACTGTTTTTCTCTTGCTGCTTTCAAGATTCTCTCGTTTTCTTTTGCCCTTGGCATTTTAATTATGATGTGTCTTGGTGTGGTCCTCTTTGGATTCCTTTTGTTTGGGATTCTCTGTGCTTCCAGGATTTGTAAGTCCATTTCTTTCACCAGGTAGGGGAAGTTTTCAGTCATTATTTCTTCAAATAGATATCTTGCTCTCTCTCTTCTTCTGGCACCCTGATAATTCTGATGTTGGTATGCTTGAAGTTGTCCCAGAGGCTCCTTACATTATCTTCACATTTTTGGACTCTTTTCATTTTTTTTTTTTTTGGTTGGGTGTTTTTTGCTTCCTCATATTTCTGATTCTTGGGGTCCTCTAGTCTGCTGTTGGATTTCTTTATTTATTTCAGACAGTGTATGCTTAATTTCTGACTGGTCCTTTTCCATTTTTTTGGCATTCTCATTAAGATCCTTGAAGGTTTCACTAAGTTCCTCAGAGGTCTCACTAAGTTTCTTGGTGGTTTATAGAAGATTCTTGAGTAACCTTATAAATGTGGTTTTGAACTCTATGTCCAATAGTTTGCTTTCCTCCATTTCTTTCATTGGTGACATGTTTCTTTGTTTCCACATTTTGTCTACTTCCATGTGTTGATGGAGTGGCTTTGTGTGCTGGTTGTCCTTTATGGCCCAGTAGCTCCGCCTCTCCAATCACCTGTGGTGGACACTCTTGGTACACCCCTTAGTGGCTGGGTACACATTGTTGTTGTAGTTAAGCCTTGATTGCTATTGGTGCACTGGGAGGAATTGACCTCCAGGCCAATTAACTGTGAGGATTAACTGTGTCTATTAATGGAAAAACTGCTGTGCTGGAGACACCCTTATGGGGCAGGACTTGCTTTGGTGGGGCTTTGGTGCTTGCCAAGTCTGCCGCTTGAGTGTGTCACTTATGGATGTAAGGAGATGAAATCTGGTGTCTTTTCACACTGACCTCTAGGTACACTGGTTCCTGGATCTCCAAGGAGGTGCAAATCAGTTAGTGTCTGAGGCCACCCAGCAGGAGCTACAGAGAGCTTTGCAGATTTCTCCTCTTTGCTTAGAATTTGGAAGTTTTGGAGTTGTCTGACCCAGTTGCAATTTGTCAGGTTAAGCTGCTGGAGGGCAGGCCATTCATACGCAAAAGCCACTGTGCACAGCTTGGTGGGTTTGTAAATTGGGGGGGCAGGATCTCAGGGAATCACTAGGGCATGGCAAACAGCACTGGCTGCCAGTCAGCCCTCTCTGCTGAGTTTTTTTCTGTTTCCCATTTCCCGTGCCCCAGCACAGTAAACAATGATTCCTGCCCACACCTCTGTGAGAATATCACCCACCCTTTCTGACCTGATGGCAGACAGTCCAGCTTCTCTCTGTCAGTGTCCGGATCCCCAGAATCTCTCCAGAAACTGGAGTTCAGAGAGTCAGGAATTTGTAACTCCCTCCCAATTGAAAAAAAAAAAAAAAAAACAGAGCACGCCAGCCTGATTTGCATGTCTCCATACCTCTGCCTTTCTGAGCCTCTGCAGTCCTACCAGGCCTCAGTGTACTTTTTTCTTTCCTTCTAGTTGTAGAAATTCCACTCTGCCAGCTTTCCCGTGGTTCTGGGGGATAGTCGTTTTGTCTTCTAGTTGTAGTTTTGGTGTGGTTGTGAGAGGCAACATATATAGGTGCCACCATCTTGGTTCTTCCCCCTTTGTGTTCTTGACCCAGAAAAATAAGAACATTTGGGAACATTAACTGAACCCCCTCCCACCCCTTCCCACTGCACCCCCCAACTGACACACATGTTTCATTTCACATCAGGGAAGAAGTGCTAAGTTTATCAAGGGATTTAACAGGGAACATGAAGAGATTTGCATTTTGGGGAGATGTCTCCTGCTGCCAAGCATGTGAAACTTAAAACAAAGGCTAGAGAAAGGGGAACCATCAGAAGGATGTTGCTGTATCAGGCAAGGAAGTACAGTTGTTTGATTTAGGATGGTGGCATGAGGATGAAAGAAGGAAGAGGTTTGAGATATATTTAGGAGG
Source organism: Lasiurus borealis (assembly GCA_004026805.1). NCBI lineage: Eukaryota > Metazoa > Chordata > Mammalia > Chiroptera > Vespertilionidae > Lasiurus > Lasiurus borealis. The sequence goes on from PVJN01027823.1 coordinate 14,521, forward strand.
TGGTGACTTGATGATTGATTTAACTTACAGCATGAACCAATAGGAAATAAAGACTCCTTTGGCAAGTGGCTAGATAGTGGTATTTGTTTTTGAAAATGTAGTGTAATGAAGGAAGAGAAAGGGGTTTGAAGGTAGATGCATATAAAGAATTCAGTTTTGAGTGCATTGAGCTGAGGAGACATTCAGATAGAAATAGATAGCCAGTAAGAGTTAGATATAAAACTGGAGCTCAAGGTGGTCTGAGATTGGCTGGAGACAGAGTTTTAGTAGGAATGTAATATAGACAATGCTTAGACCTATGTAACAGGACCAGATTGCTCAGAGGGAGGATATATAGAGTGAGAAGCATAGCAGAGTTAAGTAGTACGTAGTTTACTCGGCATTAGTTCATGAAATGAGCAGCCAAGGTTGAGATATGTAGTCTATATAAACATCGTTAACACCCATAATGATGAAAGTGCTGATGATGTGAATAAGACTGTGCCAGCCCTGGCCACTGTGGCTCAGTTGGTTGGAGCGTTGTTGTATGCACCGAGGGTCCTGTGAGCTATTTCGGATTAGGGCACATACCCAGGTTGTAAGTTTTACCCCCAGTCTGGGTGTACATGGAAGGTAATTGATCATTATTTCTCACATAGATGTTTCTCTCTCTCTCCTCCTCTCCCTTCCTCCTTCTCTAAAATCAGTAGGTCAGTCTGAAAAGCTAACCAGTATTTAAAACATAGTTCCGAAGGGGAAACAGGATTTTGGACTTTTATACAAACTAAAGATTGCCATAGTAGATTAGTGAGTGGTGGAGGTCCAATTTACTAATTTCTAGAGCTTTCTGAACATTCCAGGGGAAAAAAAAAATTAGCTCATTTTATTCCATGTGTTTTGGAATGAGAAAAATAATCATAGATAAGGATGAAGCTTATGATTGATGTAATTTTTATAAGACAGTGTTCCAGGTATTTTTCAGATGTTGCAGCTATCTGGAAGACACTCCACAAAGAATATTGCTAACGTTATTATTATTATTTTTTATTTTTAGTAAATATTCAGTAGAGGCTAAATCAATGGCCCATTAAAAACACTTTCAGAATTGGGTCTGAGTCATCTTGGTTTTTCTTCTCTCGTCTATTTATTTTCTAGACAGAGCGACTGAGTGGTTTCTTGATTGAGTGATTTCCAACCTTGACTCAAACCAGCTATCACATGCTACACCTGTAGCGTGAGCAAAGTGGGGGCAGCTCTACAGATGGGAAACCTTCAAAGATCATCACCTTCAAAAGGCTCTGGTTGAGTCTGCAACATCCATGGCCCTGCGCTGTGTTAGTATCTTGAGGTTTTGGAAAGGCAGCTGACGCTTCAGAATAAGTAATGAATAAATATCCCCAGGGTTAGCGGGTATATGTGGTGGGGGGTAGGGGAACAGAATGCAGAGTCTGAAGTTTCCACCGTTTGTTTTTAATGAAATTTTTATTATTTTCTCGCAAGTAGACTGCACGTTTCATTGCATAAACGCATTCTGCATATACTTCGATGATTAGAATCATCCTGTGAGCAAAAGGCTAGCTCACCACCCCGGGTTTAAAAATGAAGAAGCTGAGGTTTAGAGATGGTAAAGGACTTGTGCGAAGTTACAGACCTCATAAATAATGGACAAGGGGCTTGATCCCGGCTCCGTCTTTTGATTCCAAGTTCAGTGTTCTTTCGGCTCTGCCACACTGCACCGTTGTCAGGCAGGTCTGAGAAAATGCTGTGAAGATTACTATGTCCTGAAATTTTAACTAGATATGCTCTTCTTTCTTCCTCCATGTCACTGTGGTGCAGTGTTCAGTTAGCTGGTCATTAATTTCAAATGATCATTATCATCACAGTGATATCAATGCATTGTATTTAGCCTTTTAAAGGTAACTCATAGGGTCATTTTATACTTTGCCCTCTGCTAGATTTATAATTAGATAAAATTTACCTCTTGAGAGAAGGATATCATAAAATTTCCTCTCTGCAGTCTCTCTCATTCCTAAAATTTTATGATGCAGTTTCAATAAATGGACTGTGTATTTTGCTGCAGCAGTGTTAATGCAAATAAAGATGTATTCTTACCATGTGCAACAGCATCCATGGACATGGAGAGGATCATGCTAAGGGAAATAAGCCAGTCACAAAAAGACGAGTATTACATGATCTAATGAACATAATAAACTGGTGAACAGAAGAGATCCAGAGACATAGAACCATGGGACAGACTGATGAATTTTAGAGGGAAGGCAGGAGTTGAGGGTTTGTGGGGTGGAGGGAATAAGCAGGGGACTTACATGCATATCTACATAGCCATGGACACAGACAATAGTGGGGCAAAGACTTGGGTGGGGAGCAGTCAATGGGAAAAAGGAACAACAAGAAAAAGAGACATCTGTAGTACTTTCAACAATAAAGATAAGAAAGAATAAAATTGACTGCTTCAAAATTAAAAAAAAAAGATACACATTTTACATATCTAAATTGGTATTGACATTTGCAATACGTTATACAAGTGTTACCTAATTTTCAACCTTTTTCATCTCATAGCACACATAAACTAGTTACTAAAATTCTGCAGCACACCAAAAAATAAATTTTTTCTAATCTGACAATAAATACATATAACTTTGATTCATTCATACTGGAAGGCTGTTGTTTTGTTAGCTGTTGTCATTTTTTTTTTAATTTGACCATTTAAGGCAGTGGTTCTCAAACTTTCTAATGCCGCGACCCTTTATTTAATACAGTTCCTCATGTTGAGGTGACCCCCAACCATAAAATTATTTTCGTTGCTACTTCATAACTGTAATTTTGCAACTGTTATGAATCACCATGTAAATATCTGTGTTTTCCAATGGTCTTAGGCAACGATGCTAGCGGTTCTCAATGGGTGGCACACTGTAGAGCCAATGCAAGGCTTTTATGCAGACACCTAGCTGGTTTGTCTCAGTGGATAGAGCATCTGCCGGGAGACTGAAGGGTCCCAAGTTCGATTCCAGTTAAGGGCACATGCTGGGTTGCAGGCTTGATCTCTAGTGTGGGACATGCAGAAGACAGCCAATCAATGATTATCTCTCACCATTGAGTTTTATCTCCCTCTCCCCTCCTCTCTGAGCTCAATAAAAATACATTTTAAAAAACAGTAATTGTTTTAGCCTGGCCAGTGTGACTCAGTGGTTGAATGTTGACCTATGAACCAGGAGGTCACAATTGGATTCCCAATCGGGGCACATGCCAAGGTTTCTGCTCATCCCCTGTAGGAGGTGTGCAGGAGGCAGCCCATCACTGATTCTCTCTTATAATTGATGTTTCTATCTCTCTCTCCTTTCTCCCTTCCTCTCTGAAGTCAATTTTAAAAATGAAAAGAAAATAAAAATGGTTTCATGCATTCTCTTAATTGTCTTATAGGATAAATATTATTCTAATAATGTACAAATAAGGTGTTGGTAAATTGTGGTAACAGTGCCTACATTATCGTGCTGTGGTTAACATTAAATGAATTTGTTGTTCATGTAAAAAATTTAGGAAACTTTGGCATAAGGTCTATGTTCAGTAAACATTAGCTACTATTTCTAATATTTAAAAAATGAACTCAAATAATACATATACAGATCTGACATGCAGTATGTCTTTAATAAGTCAGCTTTTCTTAGCCTTTATTTCTTCATTATGTCACTTAGAATACTTTTTGTTTAAAGAAACAGAAAGCTCAATAAGTAAACAAATGATCTCCTAAGACAGGAAGACTGGAGCTGAGCACCATTCATTCCACTGACCCAGGTTTCCCCCTCTTTTTTATTATTAAGGTGTTACATATGTGTCCTTATCCCTCCATCCCCTCCCACCCCCCAATCATGCCCTCACCCGCACTCCCTGGTGTCTGTGTCCATTGGTTAGGCTTATATGCACGCACACAAGTCCTTTGGTTGATCTCTCCTCCTTACCCCCCACCTTCCCCTACCTTCCCTCTGAGGTTTGAGCACCTGATTGAACTTCTCTGTCTCTGTTTTTGTTCATCAGTTTATGTTATTTATGATAATCCATAAATGAGTGAGATCATGTGATATTTATCTTTATCTGACTGACTTATTTCACTTAGCATAATGCTCTCTAGTTCCATCCATGCTGTTGCAAATGGTAAAAGTTCCTTTTTGTATAGCATTATAGTAGATCATTGTGTAGATGTACCACAGTTTTTTAATCCACTCATCATTTCCAAATCTTAGCTATGGTGAATTGTGCTGCTTTGAACATAGGGGGGAAAAACCATTCTGATTGGTGTTTCTAGTTTCTTGGGATATATTCCTAGAAGTGGGATCACTGGGTCAAATGAAAATTCCATTTTTAGTTTTTTGAGTAAACTCATACTGTTCTCCACCATTCTGCATTCCCACTAGCAGTGACTAAGGTTCCCTCATTGTCCTTTTGATTTGTATCTTTCAGATGATTGATTAGTGACTTTGAGCATGTTTTCATATGTCTCTTGGCCTTCCTTATGCCTTCTTTCGAGAAGTATCTATTTAGGTCCGTTGCCCATTGTTTGATTGGGTTGTTTATCTTCCTTCGGTTAAGTGGTTTGAGTTTCCCTATAGATGTTGGAGATTAAACCCTCGTTGGAGATTCCTCCCTCTTCTTGCTTAGCAGTCCTGTTTTCTGCTTTCGTGGTCACTAGACGTGTCCATATCCCGGGCATTCTGTGGAAACACTGCCATTTCAAGTAGAAAAAGGTGAAATTCTTCTTCTAAGGCTTCCTCTTTTCTAGAAGACCAGAAGATGAAAATTTCGACACATCCCTTTTGAAGACATCACTTTCCAGGGCAAAGCATTTCCGTAACTAGCTATGACTGGATAAAATCCCCCTTCCCTGGGGGTGGGAAAGGACAGAGCCTCCCTTGGTACGTGGTCACTTGCCACTTTTGCAGAATTAGGGTCATATTTACCGGAAAGAACGCTGTGAGGCAGGCAGTTACACACCTGAGGAAAAAGTGGAGCATGAGGTGAAAGTCTCATTTCTAGAGAGAAGATCAAGGATTCTTGGAAATTAATCAAGGTAAGAACATGGAATGGGAGAATGGTGTGTGTAAATAGGGATTCAAGGGCTTGAATCCAAGGATAAAGCCAGAATCCAGGAGGAATTTGGAGCTGCAGGAAAGTGAGAAAGTAGCAGAAATCAACAAGGATGACGTAAGTATCAAATGCTAGCCTACAGCTTATGGCCTTTTCTTTGAGCAAAGAATTAGTCCCGGAATCGAGGTGATAGCTGAACACATGGGTGGCTTAAAAAAATGCACCCGGCACTCTGTATGTTTTTAATCTACTGTATGTTTTAAATCTGTTTTCTTCTGGCTCCAGCCATTTAGGCATCGAGGCAATGGATATGCTCCTTTCTCCAACCTTAAAAAGCAGTTGTTCTCGCCCTGGTTTTCCTAGAATTTTTCTCTCTGACCGCCCCCTGTCATTTTCCTGATTGCCCTCAGTCCCGTTTTCATCCGAAGTCCAGGTCCTCTCTGTTCACTCATCCGCACAGTGCATCTGTCCGCCAAGGTAAAACGGCCGGTCCTGTCCACGCACGTCAGCCCGCACCTGTCATCTTGTATTGAGTGCTGCTGCCTTAAATCAATGGGACTCATCAGACTTCTGCGGCAGTGTGGGGGTGTAACCTGCAGGAGGAGCATGCCAGAGGCTTCTCTTTACTTAAAAAATAAAATAAAATAAAATAAAATAAAATAAAATAAGCAGTGATTGTTGGCTGTCAACCTGATATATCCTGGCACCAAACCAAACCAAGCCTGGGGCCTCTCGAGGATTTCCCGGTTGTGGGAATTGTCTTAATTACACTATGCTGTGCTTTTATAGATACGTTTTTCATACGTTTCTTACCTACAACCTCACAGCCCCTGTACGGCGTGCAGTTCATGAGGAGTCCACAGAGGGTCAAGGCGGTCCACCCCGCTTGGCAGCCGCAATGCTGACAGGGATGCGGACAGCAGTCTGCATGCTCCACTCTCACTGTGGTGCAGACCTGGACCAGCGATTCCTCTTCTCTTTTTCTCTGCCAATCTCTGAGCCCACCAATAGGCGAGAAAATAGACATATGATTTGGCGGATGGCAGAAGTTAACCTTTTCTTATAGGACAAATTACTTGGGGAAAAAAATTTAGCCAAAGATTTTTGTTATAGAGTAAATAATTACTATTTAGCTAACAAATTATAATTGATTTCTGAAAGCGCAGTAATTATATACAGACACGCTCACATATTTGGGGGGGGAGGACTGTCAACGTAAAGTAAATATGCTCTATATTTGGTTACATTTCTTGGCAAGTTATGCCTTCTTTCCCTTAGGTATCAGAACCACTCTGGCCTTCCCCTCTTTCTAATACTCCATTCCCAAAGCAATGCGATCCCCGGGTCTCCTGTCACTCTACTGCTGAGTCACCAGGGAGGCGAGGAAGGCCAGGCCAGAATATGAAGTTTAGCCCCGCAGGGTCTGAGGGCAAGAGTGGCATCACTTCCCTCAATCATAGCGCCTGGCCCTGTATGGAACATATGCCAAGAAATTGTGACTTTTCATTTAATTTTATAATAATAATAATAATAATGGCTTTCAAAGATGTCTTTGCATGTTGTTTTCTACTCTTGGTGTCCGTTTTTCTTTACCTTTTTCCCACCTTTTATTCATTTTTTTATACTTCTGTTTACCAGAAAGCTATTTTCTCTTCTAGGATGCTATAGTGAGCCAGTCTAATAGGCATTCATAGAGCCCATTATAATAGGCATTTAGTAAATATTTGTGGAGTAAATTAACAAATAAACATGTGACTAAAGGAGAGATAGCTTCACATGGTGAGCTTTATGAACAGAACTATATAAATGGTGTAACAAAATAAAATTTAAGAAAATTTAAAATGAAGAAGAAAAGACAGCTAATTTGGTACACATGGTTGCTACTTACATAACATTTTATCTTGGCCAGAGATATTTACTAATAAACTAATGATCCTTTTTAATCCATGCAAATTAATACTGCCCAGCAGCTCAGAGTAAGGGTAAATTATAGAAGAGTTGAAGGTATTGGACAATGAATCTAGAAAACAAGTCAAGGTGTTTGACCTGATAGGATAGGAAAATATGTTCACAGTATCCCATACAAAGAATAACTCACAGCCTAATTTTTATCTTCTTTCAAACCTAAATACATCTTCTCGGTAGTATTAACTGCCTATCGATTTTGAAAGGTGATATGGAGTTACAAAATACATGTGATGAGTTGGAATGAATTAGACTCCAGCTATATATCACTCGTTTGAGTTGTGAGGGAAATTCATAAATCATAGAAGTGCCTTGAAATGCAGGTTTTACAAAGAAGATGGGAGCATTTTTTTTCTTTGTTAAATAGGCTGAGGAGACGCTTATGAAATTTAATTCTACTACCCCAAGGACAACATTAGCCTTTGCTAACCCATCCCGTTCCTTTCGGAGGGGACACACATTTATTATTAAGGACATTTTAAGAGTTTGATATTCAAAACTTACTGAAGTTTGGCAACATTTAATTTTAGTGATAGCAACTTGATTGTTAGAAGAGAGAAGTAGGGATTGGCTGTAAGAGATCTGTTAATATGGTTAGGATACAAAATCTGCCACTTATTAGCTGTGTGATTCTGGGCAAGATGCTTTAACTCTTTTCTGACTCAGTTTCCCCACCTGCAAGTGAAGAAGGGTAATAACGGAATCCTGTCAGGGCTATATTGAGAATTCTATATATAAAATCGGTGTCTGGTACTTTTCATTGATGGTTGAGGCAGATATTGTTACTAGATCACTTTTCATATCACAGACATATTACCTTGACACGTTTAATTACTTTTGGAAATACGCTATGACTCTCAAAATGGAAAACAACTCAGTAGCTTTACCCTTCGGTCCTTTTGTTCCTTTGTGGAAATGTTGTTTACTGGACCACCTTTTCTCAGGTGCCATGGTGTGCCAGACATCATAATCAGAGTCAAAGTAAGACCGAGGCCCTACCCAGCTTAGGAGCTGACAGATTAATGACAGCAGCAGGACACGGAAATTCATGATGACTGTGCAACACGAAACTAGAATGAACAAAATGCGGCGGGAGCACATTCAGCTACTTCAAAGAAATTCAGAAAATAGCTTCCCAGCGAGGGCCCCGCTGAGAACTGTGAGCGACCGCCGGTTCCCAGGCAGCGGCAACACTGGACCCGCCCGAAAGCGCGCCTGCCGCTCTGTCCTCTCCGGTGTGATCTGCTCATTTCCAAGCTGCTGCGGAAGACGGCCCATCTGGTAAAGCTCGGGTGGTGAGGGGAGCCAGAGAGCACAGCTCAAGAGGAGAGCCAAGCCCAGGATTCCCGGCGATGCCTCTCTCCTTCCACTGGCCCAGCAAACACTCAAGTGCAGCTTCGGGCTTCAGCTCCTTCAGCAGTGGCCCGCCTTGCCCATGTGTCAAGTTTCCGCACCCGCCATGCCGGGAAGAGCTTGGGAAAGCTCTTTCAGTAGCAGTGCTTTGCAATGGGGTCCCTGTGGGTGTGCTAGCCATCTCCCCAGGCACTGGGGAGAGACCGATGAATGAAATAAAGTCCTTGTCTCACTGGGCTAATATGCCAGTGGGGTCAGAGATGGCAAATACATAAGCAAATACATAATGTAAAATAATGTAAGTAATGAGGCCCAGGTATGTGCTATGAAGAAAAGTAAAATGGTTGCCGAAACTGGTTTGGCTCAATGGAGAGAGTGTCGGCCTGCAGACTGAAAGGTCCCAGGTTTGATTCCTGTCAAGGGCATGTATCCTGGTTGCGGGCACATCCCATGCAGGAGGAGGCTGATCATGTCTCTCTCTCATCAATGTTTCTAACTCTCTATTCCTCTCCCTTCCGCTCTGTAAAAAAATCAATAAAATATATTTTAAATAAAAGAAAAGTAAAATGGCATTAAAAGGCAGAGAATGCCTAGAGTTGCTGTTTTAGAAAGGGCAGTCATTGGAGACCTTTGGAAGGAGGTGATGTTTGAGTAGGGACTTGGGCAAGTGGAGTGGAGAAGGAAGCCTCGCAAAAGCCAGAAGGCAGAGACGTGCTGACGGTTAATGGCAGATAAAAATGCTCCAGGCCGTTGTAAACGAAAATGGCAATGAGGCCAGTATGGTCTCAGTCAAGTGATTTGAAACAAGAGTGGTTTGAAATGAATTGGGGGGAGGTAGATAGTACAGTCATAATAGGATGTGCAAGAGAATTGAGGGTATGGGAACTGTATAACCCAGTTTTCATTTCAGTGGATGTGTGGAGAAAAGTCTCTATGGAGGATCAAATGGAAACCAAAGGCACGGAGACCTTCTGGTTCTTTCCCCCCTGATCTGGAAGATCTGAGACTTTGAGAGATGGTGCTTGGCTGGCTCTCACCTCTATTTCCTGGGCACCTCCCTGTCTATGGAGATTCCTCATGTCATCTCCTTGGGCATTTCACACCTCAATCGTAACCTATTTGTTAGTGTAGTAACTGGCACTTGCACAGACTTCACTATAAATCAGAATCTTTTTTTTTTTAAATACCTGCCTCACCTTAAAACTATTTTAATTATTGTTTAAGACTTTGGCTCTCCTATGTCAAATGAAACATGATATCAAAAGTATAATCTACATCTACGCTTGTAGACACAGAATTTACTGTCCTTTGATGTGAAAGTTCAGTTTGTTGAAAATAATGAACAGCAAAACACATCACTCTAAAACGTCGTCAAAAGCCTAAGCCAGTGGTTCTCAACCGTTCTAACGCCGTGACCCTCGAATACAGTTCCTCATGTTGTGGTGACCTCCAACCATAAAATTATTTTCGTTGCTACTTCATAACTGTCATTTTGCTACTGTTAATGAATCATAATGTAAATATCTGTGTTTTCCGATGGTCTTAGGCTCTACAGCTAATGTTGAGAACCGTTAGCAGGGTTGCCTAAGCGACTGAACGACTGAACGACTGGACAACCGAATGACCAGTCCACTGGTCACTATGCCCACTAAGCACCAAAGGGCAGATGCTCAACTCAGGAGCTGCCCCCTGGTGTTCAGTGCACTCCCACAACCAACCTTCCTTGGCTGGCCAACCTCCCATGGCCCCTCCCCCTGCCTCCCTGGGCCCCTCCCCCTGGCCAACCTCCCACGGTCCCAATCAGTCCAGATCGCTGGCCAGGTTGAGGGATTCCACCTGAGCATGAATTTGTGCACCGAGCCTCTAGTATTATATATCCTGCAGTATTTTTCTTCCTCTAGTTTGTTATGTTTGTTTTATTCAACAGATATCATTGAATCCACGAGGCACACTGTGCCGGTTACTGGACCTGCACATTACCTGGTGTTGTCACCCGTGGTCAGTGTGATAGCATTTTAAGAAGTAGAATTGGGTTAAACATGAATGTTTCCTGAGATTTAAGTTAATTTTTTTTTTCTCTAAGTTATATATACAACTGGCTCTGAACAATGGATTTGAACTTCATGGGCCCATGCAGCAGATTTTTTTCAACAAATACCTGTACTGTTTGTCGTCGGTGGCTGTGAGTCTGTCGGTGTGGAGGGCTGACTGTGTGCATTGATTCATGTCATTTTATATGGGGAACTTGAAATTTTGATATCTGTAGGGGTCCCAGAACCAAATCCTACAGACATGGAAGGGCAACTGTAGTTAAGTTTTGGGGTAATAAAAGCTTTACATGTATTTTCTACTCTGTGGGAGTTGGCATTCCAACCCCTGCATTCTTCAAGAGTTAAAGGTATATGTAATGTATGCATATATACGCCTATATGTAAATTTTGTGTGTAACATATGTGTGTGCATCACATAATAAAATATTTACTATTTACTTACCTGTCTCTTGTTGGTAAATACTTCCCTAATGTATGATTTAAATCCCTCAGCAAGCCTGCAATAAACAGATATTATTCCCATTTTAAAGGTTAGGAAACTGTGGGGCTAACTTGCTCAAAATCAAGAGATGAAAAAGTGAAAGAACCGGGACTCAAGACCAGGTCGATGGGACTCCAAAGCCCACACCGATGACTGCAAACAGCGCTGGTATTAACAAAACGGGAAGCGCATGTGGGACCAATAAATTTAATTCCAAGGAAAGCATAACCAGATTTATGTGTCTTTGCCATCAAAATCACATTTCTGTTAAATCATTTAGCGTTTCTCCAGGGATGCCCGGTGAAGAGAGAGTATTTCATGATTTAAATGAACACGCGGAGATTTGTGTCATTGTCTGCAGTGTTTTGATACTGAGCAACACTGATCTCCATTTTCTTCTCTTTGTGAGTCCGTCCCTTCCTTATAAATAAAAGATTGCAAAAAGCTGTTATTCCACATTCAAGGAAACAGTCCTCGGGCTTTTACAAGCCTTTGTAAAACTGCAGTGATCTTGGTGGAAAAACAGCCCGGCTGGTAATATAGCGAACAGATGAGCTCAGCCCTGGTATGCAAAGCTGCCGAATTAGCTGGTTAAACAGGCTGCCGAGATAATTACATTGTCTGTTTTGTGACACATTACACCGGTGCACTCGGGATTAACCTGTTCTCTTGTGTCTACTTCTGATGGGTTTTTGAGACAGCCTTTTATCTGATGAAGGAGCACAGACATCAAAAGAGGAAGGGGACGTGGGTGAAAAGAAAGGGCTCGCCTAAAGCTGAAGAGTTAAATTTTGTTTGAATTACTAAACATGTACACCTGATTTCCATAACTTTACTTGCTCTCCAGAGACCTCTGCTGGAAATGTTTGGTATAGATTTTTGCTTTCCAATTCATTGTGTTTTACCGTAGCTACTGATAATGTCAACTCTGTAACTAATTAAAATTGACATATCAATGTCATGTCATACACATAACACATTAATTATAAAGCCGTTCTTCGTACCAAACCATTTGCATTGTAAAGGTTTGTAAGGGCACCCTAATGCTAGGAATACACTGTGGTAGTCAATCAGCACACATTAAAACCATCAGTTGGTTTTGAAATTAAATGTGCCATGTTATAAAAACAATGGCAACAACAAAAACACTATCCCTACAAAGATTTTTTTATGAGCCTTTAGTTCCATATCATTATCCTGAAGAGGAAAAATTATTTAGACCTTCTGATGATGTGGGAATGTAGCACGGATAGATTTCATCGTCAGTGATAATTTAGAGAGAGAATAATTAAGAGAGTAAATAGAAGAGCCTACCCATTAATGGCCCCTGGCTACTCAGATTCAATTCAACTAACTACTGAGCCTCTGGCTAGAGGGAGATGCAATTTCAAGCAGGTGTAATAGATTTTAACAACTAATATTTGTTTGTCACCATGTACCAACTAAGAAATCAGTTAAATGGGGCAAGCCAATTCCCTTAATGTTAATGGATATCAAATTTAACTCCTGCAGTCATTTTTCTTTCTTTCTAAAAGAGCTGTGCTTGACTGGGTAGGCCAGCATTCAAGCAAGGCTCTCTCCAAGAAATGTGCAAGATTCTGGTGTGACGATTGACTCAGTGGTATCCTAGTATGCATCCTCTCGATATTTTTCATATAAGAGAACTTTAAAAAGTCACTTATAGGTGGAAGCTAAGAAACAGACTAAACTGACAGACAAAATAGAACCAGAGTCATGGGTACATGAAACAGAGCGACAGCTATTAGAGGGGAGTTGGGTGGGAGGAACTTAATAAAAGAAGGTGAAGAGATTAACCAAAGAACACTTATATGCATAGCCCATGGACATAGACTACAGAGTGGTAAAGTCTAGGGGTGGTAAGGTGCTGGGGGCTGGATTGAGGGGGACAAAGGTGGAAAGTAGGGGGCATCTGTAGTAGTGTCAACAATAAAAAAATGCAGTATACATATTTATATAGTTATATAGTTATACTAGAGGCCCAGTGCATGAATTCGTGCACAGGTGGTGTCCCTCAGCCTGGCCTGCACCCTCTCACAATCTGGGCTCCCTGGGAGATGTCGGACTGCCGGTTTCAGCCTGATCCCTGTAGGCCAGGCCGAGGGACCCCACCAGTACAAGAATCAATGCACCTGGCCTCTAATCTATATTAATAAAAGGGTAATATGCAAATTGGTCAGGGTGTCCTCATGGTAACTGCGGAACAGCTGGCTGAATAGGGTGACAAGACTGGCAGGGGAATTAGGGACGACCAAACGACTGAACAGAAGGCTGCGTGGGGTGACCAGGCTGGTGGTGGCGGGGACAGGGGGCAGTGAAGGGCAACCCAATAACTGAACAGCAGGCTGTGTGGGGCAACCAGGCTGGCAGGGGGGCTA
>PVJN01027824.1:0-27730 GCA_004026805.1 Lasiurus borealis
CGCGCGTCTCCGTACCTCAGCTTTTTGCAGTTCCTCTGGGTGTCTGTGAACCCCTCTCTTTCCCTCCAGCTGCAGAACCCCCACTCAGCCAGCTTTCCTGTGGTTCTGGATGATGTCTGTTCTGTCCTTCAGTTGTAGTTCCGAAATTGTTGTGCGGGGCAGCCGTGTAGGTGTTTACCTATGCCGCCATCTTGGCTCCTCCTCCAAGGATAGTCTTACTCTTCTAGGATTTAATTAACAATTTTTCAACTGTTATTTCTCTTAGCTACAGGATGATAAATGGCATGCATAAATGTTAGCCTAAGGCACTGTAAGATTATGTGACTTGGGAATCATCGAGTAATTAAATAATGGTTAATCCTGATTTAAGATTTAAGTGTGTTTTATGGTATTTGATAGCTGCAAAGAAGAGCAAAGGTACTGAGCTCTGAGTCTCAGTACCTGTTTAACTGTAGGTTTGTGATTTGGAACAAGTCAAGTCATTCTCCCTGCCTGCCTTCATTTGTTCCCTGTGCTAGCCAGTGAAAATACAAATATGATTTAGCCAAAGTTTCTGATTCTCATTTTCCTTATCCATAAAATGGGGCTTTCATGATGATAATTAAATAAAAGATGTTAAAGTACTATTTTTGAACTGTATTTTTATTGATTTCAGAGAGGCAGGGAAAGAGAAAAAAATAGAAACATCAAAAATGAGAGAAAATAATTGGTCCAGGTGCCTCCTGCACTCCCTCCAATGGGGATTGAGCCCTCAACCCAAGCATGTGCCCTGACTGGGAATCAAATAATGATCTCCTGCTTCATAGGTCAATGCTCAACTACTGAGCCACACTGGCTGGGCTTAAAGTACTTTTGAAATGGTTAACAGTCATACAGATGTCAAATGTTATTACAGCTAAAATAATGACAAGAATGTTTAATGAATAGAGGACCTCATTAAAATATTTGCTTCACTTTTTAAAAATTTTATGTGGAAATAAAGTCAAACTTACAGAAAGATAGGCAAAGAATCTCCATATATCTTTAATCAAGGTCACTTATTTATAACATTTTACTTCATTTGCCCACTCTTTCCCTCTCTATCTCTCTTTCTTTCCTGAAAAATTTAAACATAAGTTACATGCATCATGGCCCATCACTCCTGAATATTTGTGTTTCCTAAGAAACACAAATATTTGCTTACGTAACCACACTACCATTTTCAACTTTTGTAAACTGTATTGATATAGTACTGTTATCTCATTTGCATCCATATTCCACTTTGTCAATTGACCCAGTTACGTTCCTTTTTATCTTCTCTAATCCAGGCTTCAGCTTAGACCAGGTATTGCATTCATGTTAGTTGTCATGACTTTTTAGTCTTCTTTAATCTGAAACATTTCACACCCTTTCTTTGTCTTGTCTGATGTGGACAATTTTTAAGAATACAGTCCCCCTATATTTTGTAAATTAGAAGATTTCTCATTCTTTAGTTGTTCCACATGGTTATTTTATATTTATCAACTGAAGGTTCTATTCCTCCCACTGGGGATCTAAAAGGCATCCTTGCATGTAAAACAGTAGCGTGCACATGGTGTCTGGCTTGCCACAGGTGATAATGTAGCGTTCATCCCCCCCGCCCCTTCCTCTCCTGCCCTAGTTCTTCCCTTCATTCTTCTGCTTTTCTATGGATCCTTAGACTGTGACATCCAACTTCCTCTCCCTTCCTGGTATCTGCACTAAATGGATCATGGACAGAATGCCATATCTGTTCACATCATTCCCACCAGGGGGAGAGGGACCAGAAGGGCTCATCCTTGATTCTTCCATTGTATCTCTCACCTTCTTAGTCTCCTTAGTTTCTTCCTACTAAATGACAGATTCCCATCATATTGCACTTTTCCGGCATGCAACTTTATTTCACTTGAACCTTTGAGCAACCAAATGTGTTTGGCAGCATTTACTATCCCCATGTTGTAGATAATGAAACAGAAGCTCAGACCCATTGAGCCTTTTTCTCTATACTCAGGTGTCTAGAGGGTTATAGGTTCAGGCTGAAATCCCATGAGTTTGGGTTGCTATCCAATGCTTCCCCACTACAGCTTGATGTCTCTTTATAATAACTTTCCATCTACAGATCCTGTGTGATCCCATGGCATGGTGGCCGAAGATGCAGGACACTGAGGTTAAGCTGCCTTTTCTTTTGCGGAAATAATAGAGGTAGTTATAGCTGGCACATTTAGGACATACGGTGCTTAAACTCTTAACCAAACCTGAAATTTGGCAAACATAGAGAAATATATTTGTTGTAATATGCACTTAGCAAATTTGAAAGATGTAGATCAGAAATTTTCCAGAAGTATTCATCAAGATTAATGTGAGATCTCACGAATAATAGCTTTTAAATGAGTTTATATTTCAAAGATATTAACTTGCAAATACACACAGTCATGAAAACATCAAACAAGAGACAGGGAAGAGATCTAAGGGATCCTGCCCAACTTTCTTATTAACAGCATAACATGTTCTTTAAAGAAAATTTAGACCTACACAAAATTTTGAAGGGGGGTTACTAACTACAAATGTGGAAACTAAGAGAGAGTCTTAAGTATCTTGTATGTGGCCACATTGGG
This sequence comes from Lasiurus borealis, assembly GCA_004026805.1. Classification (NCBI taxonomy): domain Eukaryota; kingdom Metazoa; phylum Chordata; class Mammalia; order Chiroptera; family Vespertilionidae; genus Lasiurus; species Lasiurus borealis. The sequence continues at coordinate 2,613 of PVJN01027824.1, forward strand.
TGTTAGTGACAGACGTGGGCTTAGACCTTGGACCTCCTGCTGTTAGTCCAGTAGGCACTTGCCTACATTTTTATGAGTTATTTGTGATATAAATTTGAAAATATTCTAGTCCTCCTCTCATAGAACAAAAATATGCACTGTCCTAAGCTATATAGGGCCAAGATAGACTTTTAGCAAAATTAAGTATTAAACTGAGGAAATACTATTTTTAAAAAAAGAATTCGTTTGGAGCATCTAATGAGGAAAATATGATGAGATGCCTTTAGCCTCAGGTAAGTAGGAGAGAGTAAGGTGTACTTCAGTTGTCTTGTCTCTTTAAGGATGTTCTCAAATTGGACAGTCAGCTGAGTCTTGGGGTATTTGTTACAATCACACACATTTTAAATTAACTATTGTGTATGCTGCAAGATAAGAGTTGAGGTTCATTTTTTGGTAGATGGATGTCCAATTGTCCCAGCATCATTTGTTTGATATTTTGAATAATAAGATATAAAATTAACTCCAGAAAATCTTAAATATCAAATGTACACATAGGCAACATGCATATTCCATAAGCAAGCTCTTTCCTCCTTTAAATAGACCTCTCTAGGAAATAGAACTAATCTTTTATACATGTAGCCAGAGAAAAAAAGAGAAACTTGCTTTTTCTCAAATTATGGTAAAATAAGGTAAGTGCCCATATTATTGTATGTCATAAATGCTTTCATTGAGAATATTCTTAAAGAAAAATCACAAATAGGAGTTAAAGAGAGTAGAATTTCAAGAAGCATAAGTGAAGCAATTATTCTAATTTATCAAGCATTCAAGATATACAAATGCAGCGTATCAAATATGCAATTCTGTAAATGAGCTGGTCACCAATGCTCCAGTTCCAAAATGATTTGCAGTTCATGCTGAGTTGAATTTTTTCAAAAACTGTCCACTTGGTGGCACCATGGTGCTGCTTCAAGAAAGAACCTGTTGATTTGGATAAAGGTCCAGTTAGGGGCTGATTTCTTATGGAGGGTTTTGCGATTATTAAACATGTGGTCATACCACAATACGTGCCAACAACTGACAATTGCCCTAGTCATTTGTCCAAGAGAAGAAAAAGAAAAAATATATGTAGGTGGTTCAAGTAAAGACAGAGCAGGATTTAAGTGGACTTGTAGGACAGGTTGAACAAGTGCATGGATGGAAGTCTACCAGACCTATCTTTTACGTATATTCTTAAACAGAAATGCTTCCATGGAGTTCTTTTCTTCTCTCTTCTTATGACTTGATTTTGAGCAGAAAATTTGACACTAATAATTTCAGTACAAATGAAAACTCAAGTTGAGCTTCATTTGCTCCGTAATAAATATTTAGAACCAGCGGTGCCATCATTATTGGGCAGCGTAAGTTTACATATGAGAAGGCTAAACACAGTCCTTACCCTCAGTGTTCTTGCGGTCAACCTGAGAAGACATGATGTATGTGTAAAACAGTAATTGCTGAATTGTGTACTAGAGAGAGAGCCAAGTAGAGGCCATCATTCTGAAAGCCTTCGCTGAGCAGGTGGGACTGGAGCTGGCCATAAAGAATGGCTTCACTGTGGCAGGCAGCCTGTCGCCGCACAGCTGAGTGGAAAGAGGGCAGGAGGGAGAAGGACTTGGCAGTTGTTCTGGAGGCCTGGCTGGGAAGGGGGAGGTCAGCGCCTCCTGCTCTGCAGCAGTCGTTTGAGAAGCAGCCATCCCAGCTGGATCCTCTGGCCTCTCCATCCAGCTGGTCCATCACTCAGTGCATCCACTGACTCACTGATCCATTTTTTAAATTACGTTCACTTATTTCTTCCAGATATTGGAGTGAATATAAACCATTAATTCATTTAATTTATATTTTTTGTAGTTGAATTAGAAATTTGAATATCAAATGAGTGAGGTTTCTGTGGAATAATTTGGTAAATAATAAACCTAGAGAATAAAGTCTCTACTTCTTAGAAAAGTATTGATGACATTAAACATCTTTATTTCAACCCATATAGGGATGAAATGACATGAAGTCTTGGGTATATTTTAAAATATTTCAGCAAAGGAAAAACAATACATATTGCAGTGTTATATAATTTTGCCTATTATTGATTTTGGATGATGGGTATTTAGGGATTTATAGTACTATTCTATTTTTGTGTATGTTTGAAATGTTTTATAATTCCTTCTCCTTACAAATTAGTTGATCATTTGAGAAGATAATTCTGGAAATGGGCAAGACTGATTCTAAATTTAAGGTAGATGGATTCAGGTACAGGTAAGAAGTAAACACTAAGACCCGTCAGCTGGGAAAACCCCATTTATGAATGTGTTCTACCCAAAGCATGATGGAAATAATGTGTTTCCTCCCAGAGAGATTTGCCAGATAAAAAAAATCTGCAGGAAGTGGACTGCTGCTCTATGCTTCAGTTCACTTGCCCAACTGTGACAAGAGGAGTCAAAGAGATGATCAGTCATGTGTAGATTATCAGGGACTGCAATGGGGAAGCCATAACACCTGCTAAGGAAGGATTATGTGCACTCTTAACCACTAAAGGCTTTTATACAGGTTCTCTCAAACACATGAGAAAAGCCATTCTCAGCTATGTCTGTGCTCTAGAATGATTCTAGCAATTTCCTCTCTCACCTATAGGCCAACGAGAAAGAGGCTGGTACACCAAGAAACAAGAGAAACACTTTTCACAAATTAGCCATTGTGTTATTACAGGCAGAACATAGGACCAAAAGTGAGAAAACTTTTAGGTTAGAATTCTGGTTCTTTCCCTTTTGAGGTGTGTGATCGGAGGCAATTTATCTAACTTTTCTAAAATTCACTTTATGCCGCTATAAATTAGGGATGCTAGTCACTTCACACGTCTGCTGTGAGCGACAATGTAAGGAAGTGTTTAGAAGAGTTTACTGTGACCATTTGCACTGCAAAGGCTTTGTCCTCCCACTTCCCCTGTTTGTGTACCCCAAAAGTCCTCCGGTCCGCAGCAAATGAGGATAAGGACACAAGATTACAAGTTATAGAGTCAATGGAGAACCATCCAGGTATGAGATGAAAGCCATTTGGGAATGATAGGAAAATCAGAAGAACCTGATCGCCCCCCAGGTGGAAAGCAAGATATAGGAGCAAGCCAGAAGATTGGAGAGAGAAAGTGTGGGAGAGGCCACTTCAAAAAGGAGAATGAGCCGAAACCAGTTTGGCTCAGTGGATAGAGCGTTGACTGCGAACTGAAAGGTCCCGGGTTCGATTCCGGTCAAGAAATCGAAGGGCATGTATCTTGGTTGCGGGCACATCCCCAGTAGGGGGCGTGCAGGAGGCGGCTGATTGATGTCTCTCTCTCGATGTTTCTAACTCTCTATCCCCTTCCCTTCCTCTCTGTAAAAAATCAATAAAATATATATATATATTTAAAAAAAAAAAAAGCAGAATGATGTAAGGCAAAGCATCTCTCACTCCTAGTGCTCCCTTCCCCCTACCTGCAGCGGAAGTTTTTTTCAAGTAGCACTGCAAGCCTGGCCTCTCTGTGTCCTCTCATTATCTCCTCACCTGAAAGGTGGGGGGATATGTCTGATTGGTGAGTTTGGATTGAGATACAGAACAAACATAAGCTAGCCCTTTCCCCTCCCTTCCTCTTGTCTGCCTGCCTGCCAACAGCACGAATTCTAGTGGGCTTCATCTCTGATAGCACTGCTGTAAGTATAGCAAGGGTACATGGTGAAAATGAGCTTTCCTATCCTGAAACTCAGTATTAGAATTACTCACATATTCCATCGATGCCAGAAAATTGTAGGCCTACTCCATAGAGGGCAAATCCCCATTTCCAGCTGAATTTAGCAAATGGCCTACCCATTCTGCCATGAAATATATGTATAAATGGTATTGATTGATTGCAATTTTCAAATCAACCTATAGATAAAGCATAGGTGATATAACTAGTTATAGAATAGACTGTAAGTGCTGTAAATCTTGATAGTGAAAAAAATAGTGGTATTATTGACAAATAGTTGGTGAGACATAGAGGAAAGAGATGATATTATGTATGACTGTTTGCGATCTCCTAAGTTCATATGTTAAAATCTAACCCCAACATGATGGTTTCTGGACATCGGGCCTTTAGGAGGTCCTTTGGTCATGAGGGTGGAGCCCTCATGAATGGGATTTGTGTGACCTTATAAAGGGGAATCCCAGAGAACTCCTTGCTCTGCTCTCTGCCTTGTGAAGACACATGACAGTATGGCCATGTGCAAACCAAGAAGTAGACACTCGCCGGAACCGGTTTGGCTCAGTGGATAGAGCGTTGGCCTGCGGACTGAAAGGTCCCAGGTTCGATTCCGGTTGGGGGCATGTACCTTGGTTGCGGGCTCATCTTCAGTGTGGGGCATGCAGGAGATGGCTGATCGATGTCTCTCTCTCATCGATGTTTCTGACTTTCTGTCCCTCTCTCTTACTCTCTGTAAAAAATTAATAAAATATATATTTAAAAAAAAAAAGTAGACACTCAACAGACACTGAATCTGCTGGGGCTTCAATCTTAGATTTGCCAGTCTCCAAAACTGTGAGAAATGAATTTCTGTTGTTTAAGCCACCAATCTATGGTACATTGTTATTGCAATCTGAACTGATGAAAACAGATAATAATTTTTTTTTGTAAATTTATTATGTTTTAAAAACATAAAGCAGCCCAACTGGCATGGCTTGGTGGTTGAGCATCGACCCAGGAACCAGGAGGTAGTGATTCAATTCTCAATCAGGGCACAAGCCTATGTTGTGGGCTTGGTCCCCAATAGGGGGCATGCAGAAGGCAGCTGATCAATAATTCTCATCATTGGTGTTTCTATCTCTCTCCCTTCCTCTCTGAAATTAATAAAGATATATTTAAAAAAAAACAAAACAAAACATAAAGTAGTTATCACTCACCTGCTTAAAACCTCTAAGGCTTTTTTCTATGGTCTCCTAGCCCTATTCTGGGGTGAGAACCTTTTTTCTGCCAAGGGTCATTATAACACCATTCGAGAGCCATACAGAATTATCAACTTAAAAATTAGCCTGCTATATTTGACCAAACATTTAATTAACTCACCCCTAATGCCTTGGCAGGGCCAGACCAAAGGATTTCCGGGGCTTTATTGGCCTGTGGGACAGATGTTCCCCACCCCTGATATTCTCCTGTCTCCTCTAGTGCCCACTTACTCTCACTCACAACATTCCCACCATTCTGGACCAATGACAGCTTCTAAAAGACGAAAACATTTCCCTTGCTCATCCATACGACAAGTAAATGTGAAGCCTAATGCTCCCCCTCTCCAATTCAGTTTAATTTCCTCTCTCCCTCAACAACAGGTACTCAAACAACATACTGCTCCTGTTCACTCATGTTTTCAAGAGTTACTTTTGTGGAGAGACAAAATGGCAGAATAGACGGACGTGTCCTGAGCCTTGTCCTGGAGCAAATAGAGTGAGTGGCAGAAACGAGTGGAATTCAGCCTGAATTGGCCAAGGAGATGCAGCTAGTGAGACAGTTTGCAGCCGGGAAGGGCAGAGGTCCCCTGGTTAAAGGTGAAATCCAGGATCTAGGCATGAGAGTCTGCCGGACCTCTGTGACCCAGAGGATCAGGGAGAAACTACAGGGCGCCAAGCATCTGAAAACAAGCAAAGCATCTGACTATGAAAAAAGGATCCACAGGACTGCGGGTGGTAGAGGATTTTGGACCTTGGACTCTGGATTTTGGATCTGAGCGCAGAGGCAGCCCTGAAGGGCTAGCTGGACTGCTCAGTGCTGGCAAGAGAGGAGCTTGCAGGGACATAGTTCCTCCTCACTCTGGGGCCTGTGCCTTTCTTCACTGAACATAGTTTGTAGGACCTTTTGGATATAGACACTTACCCGTGGGAAAAAGTGTGAAGATGTGGAATCTGGCAAGAGTGGGTGGTGGTACAGGAGAGGTGATAGCAAGTCTGGTGCTGAGTCATACATGAGCCCTGGTCTCCATTTTCTCCAGAGAGATAGCCCCTCCCTCCAGTCTTCAGGCAACCAATACAGTCACACCCAGATCCCACCCTAAATAATACAAAAGAGTCTGAATACTCCCTGAGGTCATAGGAACTGGCCTAAAGAGAAATCTCTAGCCCCAGCAACCAGGAAACTGAGAAATAGTACAGTACAGATGACTGGGATCATAAGCCAACCTAAGAAATGACACTTCACTTTTATTTTTATTTATTTTATTTTTTTATTATCCCTTTTTTCTTCTTCTTTGTTTCCATGTTTTTGTTTGTTGCTTTATTTTCTATTTCTTTTTGCATTATTTTTCCATCACTATTCTTTATTTGCTATTTTTAATTTTTGAAATCAATTTTTTTGTAAATTTATTATTATTTTCTTCTCATTCTCTTTCTTCTCATCCACTTATTCCTTTATACTTTCTCAATAATAAATTGAGGTCCTCCCCATATTCTTCCAATTCTTAATCTTATTTTTGGTATATAAGCTCAGCTGCTACAGATTCTGCCAACCCTCTTGGCTGGGTGTTTGCTGTTTTTTTGTGTGTTTTTTGTTATTGTTATTGTTTTGGTTTTTGTTTTTTTGTTTTTTCTTGTTTTTTGGGGGCGGGGGGTTATTTATTGGTTCTGTGGTGGCTTACGTGTGTGTGTGTGTGTGTGTGTGTGTGTGTGTGTGTGTGTGTGTTTCCTTTTTATTCCTTTGTCTTTTATCTCTTATCTTTTTCTCTCTCTTTGATAGCATTTGTGCTCTCTTTTCTCTGCCCTAACTTTCTTTTCTCTTATAATGAATGGGGTTATTGGTATCATGAGTACATTCATTTGTGCTTAGTTCCGTCTGGTTGTGTTTTGTTGAGGTAAATTTTATCCTGTCTGGCCAAAGGGCTTGAGAGCAAGCCACATGACCAGACACCTGGAGAGGAAACTCCATCCACAAATGGGTCAATAACACCCTAGACCTAACAATAGAGGCAGGAAGAATGTGACATTGAGGGGAAGATCATGAGTGAGTGAGGGAGCAAAAGAGTAGTGTGTGGTAAGGTGTGTGTGTGTGAGAGACAGAGAGAGAAAGAGAGAGAGAGGAAGAGAGGCACAGTTAGATCCCATAGGACCTTCAGGGGCAGGCTAATCAGGCTCCTAACTAGGCAGCTTCTGCTACCATTGTAAACAGTACTGGGAGGCCAGCTTGTCCTCAGAGGCCTAACCTTTTTGAAGGGGAGAGCTGCTGTAACTGGGTTCCCAGACTCAACTCCACCCAGACTACCCTCAGATAACACCTGGGACTCTACAACCACCTCTGCCAGGAACATACTGTCTAGGCTCTGATCCCACAGTTAATGAGGCTCCAGCCACCCTGGGCACAGGCTCCTGTGAGTTCTGAAACAAGCTTCCCTCTCTAACCAGCCCAATGCTTTAGCCCATGGCACTGCAATCACGTGAACAGCAGACAGGTGAGCAGCCCACTCCTGTCCAAGGAACAGCAGCCCCACGAGCAACCCATCCCAGGCCTAAGAGCAGCAGCTTCACGAGGCCTGGCCCTGTCCAAGGACAGCAGCTGTGTGAGCAGCCAGTTCCCCCATCTGAGGAGCGGCAACCACATGAGCAGGTTGCCCTATCTGAGGAGCAGCAGCCACTTGGGCAGCCCACCCATGACTGAAGAGCAGCAGCCCCACACAGCTGGCCCCCATCTGAGGAGAAGCAGCTGCATGAGCAACCTGCACCCGTATGAGAAGCAGCAGCTCTGCAAGCAACCTGCCTCTGTCCAAGGAGCAGCAGTATCATGAGCAGCTCATACCATCTGAGGAACAGCAGCAGCAAACAGCCATCCCCCATCTAAAGAACAGCAGCCATGCGAGCAGTCTGCCCCTGTCTGAGGAGCAGCAGCCATGTGAGCAGCCAGTCATATCCAAGGAGCAGCAGATGTGAGCAACCTATCACCATCAGAGGAGAAACAACCTCATAATCAGCCCGCCCTGTCCAAGGAACAGCAGCTATACAAGCAACATCCCCCACCAGCCAGAGGATGCTGGCTGCTCAGCACCCAACAGAGGAGCCAGTGCCAACTGAAAAGTAGCTGCTACCGTGACTGCTCAAGGAGCAACCACAGCCCAAGAAGCCACTGCCACCCAAGGAAGAGCCGCTGCATGGCTTGACATCTAGATCAGTCAGTGAAACCACAAATGGGTAGACAAAGATACCCCCAAAGGAAAGAAAAGGAGGAATTGCCAGAAAAGCAGCTAAGTGAAACAGAGACATGCAATATGTCAGAAAAAGAATTCAGAATAAGGGTCATAGAATTCATAAACCAAATGGAATTAAAAATCAATACCTTATATAAGAATCAAGAAGAAATGAAGAGTGATATAACTGCAATAAAAAGCACCATGGAAAGTTTCAATAGTAGACTAGGAGAAGCGGAGGACCAAATTAGCAAATTAGAAGACAGGGAAGCAAAACACAGCCAAACCGAATTGCAACTGGAGAAAAATAAATAAATAAAAGACAGGAGGAGAGCCTAGGGAAGCTATGGGACAACATGAAACAAAGCAACATACGAATAATAGGGGTGCCAGAACAACAGGAAGAAGAGCAAGGGTTAGAAGACCTATTTGAAGAAATAATGTCAGAAAAACTTCCCTGATGTGGTGAAGAAAAAGTCACACAAGTACAGAGAGTTCCAAACAGGATGAACCCTAAAAGACCCACACCAAGACACACCATAATTAACGATGGAAAATATTCAGGACAAAAAGAGAATCTTAAAGGCTGCAAGAGAGAGACAGAAAGTTACATACAAGGGAGCTCCCATTAGATTATCAAATGATTTCTCAAATGAAACACATCAGGCCAGAAAAGAATGAAGAAAATTTACAAAGTGATGCAAAGGGACTGAATCCAAGAATACTCTATCCAGCAAGGCTATCATTCAAAATTGAAAAAAAAATAAGGAGCTTCACAGACAAAAAAAAAAAAAAAATGCTAAGGTAGTTTATTATTACTACCAAGCCAGCAATGAAAGAAATGCTAAAGGGATTGATGAAGCCTGACTGGTCGGGCTCAGCAGATAGAGCATCAGCCTGTGGACTGAGGGGTCCCGGGTTCGATTCTGGTCAAGGGTACATAACTTGGTTGTGGGCACATCCCCAGTAGAGGGGGTGTGCAGGAGGCAGCTAATCAATGTTTCTCTCTCATCGATATTTCTATCACTCTCCTTTCCTCTCTGTAAAAAATCAATAAAATATTTTTTTAAAAGGGATTGATGAAAAAGAAGAAATAAAAAGGTAAGAAGGAACACAGACACACACAAAAATAAAAATGGCTATGAACAGGTACCTTTCAAAAATAACTTTAAACATAAGCAGACTAAATGCTCCATTCAAAAGACATCGAGAGGCTGAATGGATAAAAAAAACATGACCCATATATATGCTATCTATAGGAGACCCACCTCAGAAAAAGGGATTCATAAAGACTCAAAGTGAAAGAATGGAAAAACATCTCTCAGGCAAATGGAAATTAAAAAAAAAAAAGCTGGGGTAGTGGTACTTATATCTGACAAAATAGACCTCAAAGTAAAGGCCATCAAAATAGATAAGGAAGGCCACTTCATAACAATAAAGGGATCAAAACAACAAAAGGATATAACCCTGACAAACATATATGCACCTAATGCAGGAGCACCCAAATACATAAAACAACTCCTGAAAGATATCAAGGGAGAGATCGACAAAAATACAATAATAGTAGGGAACTTTAACACACCACTGTTATCACTAGATAAATCATCTAAACAAAAAATAAGCAAAGAAACAACAATCCTAAAGGACTCACTAGATCTGATGGACTTAATTGACATCTTCAGAGCATTTCATCCCAAAACTGTGGAATATACATTCTTCTCAAGTGCACATGAGACGTTTTTAAAAATGGACCGCATTTTCAAAAATAGGTCACAAGCAAAGTCTCCCCAAATTCAAAAAGATTGAAATCATAGCAAGCATTTTCTCAGACCACAATGCCAATAATATTAGAAATAAACTACAATAAAAAACATACCAAAAAATTAAAACACTTGGAAGTTGAATAGCATGCTATTAAACAATGATTGGGTTATCAATGAAATCAAAGAAGAAATTAAAAACATCCTGGAGATTAATGACAATAAAAACACAACAATGCAAGCACTATGGGACACAATGAAAGCAGTCCTGAGAGGGAAATTTATAGCTCTCTAAGCCTACCTCAAAAAACAAGAAAAAGTGGTAATAAATCCTCTAACTCAATAACTCAAATAATTAAAAAGAGAGCAATAATAAAAGCTCACAGTGAGCAGAAGGAAGGAAATAATAAAGATCAGAGCAGAAATGAATGATATAGAGACCAAAAAAAAAAAAAAAATACAAAAGATCAGTGAAACCAAGAGCTGATTCTTTGAAAGGATAAACAAGATTGATGAATCTCTGTCATGCTCACCAAGAAGTAAAGAGAGAGGACTCAAACAAAATCAGAAATGATAGAGACAAAATAACAACAGACCCCACAGAAATACAAAGGATTGTTAACAAATATTATGAACAACTCTATTCCAACAAACTAGACAGCCTGGAGGAAATGCACATATTCCTAGAAAAATACAACCTTCCAAAACTCAATCAGGAAGTTTCTAAAAATCTCAATAGGTCAATAACTATAGAAGAAATTGAAGCAGTCATCAAAAAGCTTCCAGTAAACAAAAGCCCAGGACCAGATGGCTTCACAGGGGAGTTTTACCAAACATTCAAGGAAGAATTAAAGCCTATCCTCCTCAGACTATTTCAAAAAATTCAAGAAGGAAGACTTCCAAGGTCCTTCTATGAAGCCAGCATCACCCTAATACCAAAACCAGATAAAGACAACACAATGAAAGAGAATTATAGGCCAATATCCCTCATGAACATAAATGCCAAAATCCTCAACAAAATTCTAGCAAATCGGATCCAGCAGTACATCAGAAAGATCATACACCATGACCAAGCAGGATTTATACCAGGGATGCAAGGATGGTACAATATCCACAAATAAATAAATGTGATACATCATAAACAAATTGAGGGGGAAAATCATAGAGTCATATAAATTGATGCAGAAAAAGCATTTGACAAAATCCAACACCTTTCCTTGACAAAAACTCTCAGCAAGGTGGGAATAGAAGGATCATACCTCAACATCATAAAAGCCATATATGATAAACCCACAGCCAGCATCACACTCAATGGACAAAAACTAAAACTATTTCCCCTAAGAACAGGAACAAGACAGGGATGCCCTCTCTCACCACTCTTATTTGACATAGTACTCAAAGTACTAGCCATTGCTATCAGACAAGAAGAAATAAAAGGCATCCAAATTGGAAAAGAAGAAGTAAAACTGTCCTTATTTGAAGACGACATGATACTGTACATAGAAAACCCTAAAGACTCCATCAAAAAATTATTAGACTTAATAAATGAATTCAGCAAGGTAGCAGGATACAAAATTAATGTCGAGAAATCTATTATATTTCTATACACTAATAGTGAACTTACAGAAAGACAAAAAAAGCAATCCCATTTATCATCGTAAAAAAAATTAAAATACCTAGAAATAAACTTAAAGAGGTAAAAGACCTATATGCAAAATCTACAGGACCTTGAAAAAAAGAGATAAGGAATACATACAGATAGAAGAATATACCATGTTCATGGATTGGTAAAAATCAACATCATCAAAATGTCAATTCTATCCAAAGCAATCTTTAAATTCAATGCACTTCCCATTAAAATACCAACAGCATACATAATCCATAGACCTAGAACAAACTTTCCAAAAATTCATCTGGAATAAAAAAAAAGACCCCGAATAGCTGCAGCAATCCCGAGAGAGAAGAACAAAGCAGGTGGGATCTCAATACCAGATATCAAGCTGTATTACAAATCCACTATTCTAAAAATTGCCTGGTACTGGCACAAGAACAAACATAGATCAATGAAATAGGATAGAGAACCCGAACCCAGAAATCAATCCAAATCACTATGCTCAATATTTGACAAAGGAGGCATGAACATACAATGGAGTCAAGACAGTCTCTTCAATAAATGGTGTTCGAAAAATTGGACAGATACATGGAAAAAAATGAAACTAGACCACCAACTTACACTGTACACAAAAATTAACTCAAAATGGATACAGGACTTAAACATAAGATGGGAAACCATAAAAATACTAGAAGAATCGACAGTCAGAGATATCTCAGACATATGAAGAAGCAATTTCTTCACTGATACTGCTCCTAGTGCAATGGAAGCTAAAGAGAAAATAAGCAAATGAGACTACATCAAATAAAAAACTTTTGCACAAAAAAGGAAACCATCAATAAAACAACAAGAAGGCCCACTGCATGGGAGAACATATTTTCCAATGGTATCAATGATAAGGGTTTAATCTCCAACATTTACAGGGAACTCATACAACTCAACAAAAGGAAGATAAACAACCCAATCAAAAAATGGGCAACTGATCTAAATTGACACTTTTTGAAAGAATACAGAAGGAAGGCCAAGAGACATATGAAAACATGCTCAAAGTCACTAATCATCAGAGAGATGAAAATCAAAACAATATGGTACTATCTCTTACCATCAGAATGGCTATCATCAACAAATCAATAAATGACAAGTGCTGGTGAGGATGCAGAGAAAAAGGAACCCTCGTGCACTGCTGGTGGGAATGCAGACTGGTACAGCCACTGTGGAGAACAGTATGGAGTTTTCTCAAAAAACTAAAAATGGAACTCCCATTTGACTCAGTGACCCCACTTCTAGGAATATATCCCAAGAAACTAGAAACACAAATCAGAAAGGATATATGCACCCCTATGTTCAAAGCAGAACAATTTACCATAGCTAAGATTTGGAAACAGCCTAAGTGCCCATCAGCACATGAGTGGATTATAAAACTGGTACATCTACACAATGGAATACTATGCTGCACTAAAAAGGAGTTCTTACCATTTGCAATAACATGGATGGAGATGGAGAGCATTATACTAAGTGAAATAAGCCAGGCAGAGAAGCATAAATATCACATGATATCACTCATTTGTGGAATATAATGAACACCATAATCTGATGAACAAAAACAGTTCCAGAGACAGAGATACTTCAATCAGATCGTCAAACCTCAGGGAAAGTAGTGAACAGTGGGAGTAAGGGGGAGAGATCAACCAAAGGACTCATATGCATGAATATGGGCCTAATCAATGGACACAGACAACAGGGGATGGGGGCATGAATGGAGTGGGCAGTAATGGGGAAATAAGGACACATATGTAATGCCTTGATAATCAATAAAAAAATTTTTTAAAGATATTGCAGTATTAACCCCAATGAATGGAAGTAAGAAAAATGTTATATGTTTTTTAAATAATACATTTTATTTTTGTGATTAAAATAAATATTCCATCTTCATGAAAAAAAAAGTTACCTTTGTGACTAGTTGAACTTGATTTATTGTGTGCCGCTGCATGAATAAACCCTGTGTACTTATGCATTCCCCAACTGATAAACATTTAAATTGTTTCTAGTGTTTGGCTGTTGCTAGTAGATTTTTAGGAAACACCCTTAATTAAATTTAAGAAGATTCTTTATACTTATCTTCACATAGGATGTTTTTACAATAATGAAATATTAAATTTTATCAGATATTATTATTATGATTATCTACTAAGATGTTTGTATATGTTTACTTTTTTATAAGTCAATGCATTAAATTTACCTGGATAGAGTTTTCCAATATGAAACTATTCTTAATTTGTGATATAAACTCAACATTGGTCATGATTACTGTTTTTTAAATAATGTTACCTGGATTTAGTTTACTAATAATTTGTTTCTTAATGTCCCATCTGTATCCATAGATGAGATTTGTCAATAAATTGATTACTTAGTTTCAGTATATAAGGTTATGCTGTTCTTATACATGAATTGAATATTTTTTTCCTTGTCTAAAATATTTATCTACCTGTTTCTTGAAACTTTTATGCAACTCATCCTTTGCTCCCTAAAAGATATTCTTTTGGAAGAGTAGAGTTATTAAAATTGATACAATTTCTCTAGTGGTTATTCATTTATTTGAATTTTCTATTTCTTCTGAGTTTAATATTTATTTTTCCCAGAAAATTGTCTATCTTATTTGTTTTTAAATTCATCAGCAAAACAGTTGGTTAAACTGTACCCAGGTATAATTTTCTGTATTGAATTTGGTCAGTTTTCATAAGAATATATATTTTTATTTATCTTTTAGAAAAATAGGTTTTGAGTTTGTTAATTATTACCATTGATAACTTTTCTTTGCTTGGTTTCTCTGTTCGTTTTTATTCTTATGGTTGTAAACTTCTTATATTTTTCCCCATAGGTTTAATGTTTTATATTTAAAGTATCTTCAATTAATTCATGAAATTATTTCTTGAAAATAATATTTATTGTTTATAAGTGAATATACTAAAGCATAAATTTCCTCCTAAATATTGTAGCTGCATAATACAAAGTTTGAAATATATTGTTTTTTTGTTCAGTTTTGTTCAGTTTTTTTCAAGTTTCCTCTTTTGCCCATGGATTTTTTAGGAGTACCAGTGTTTTGTTTTAACTAACATTTTGTTATTACTTCCTAATTTAATTACATTACAGTTTACAAAAACGTGGTCTATCTGATAGTAATTTTTTTAAATTTGTTGAAATATTCTGTAACCTAATATATGTTTAATTTTTATAAATATTTTATCTATGCTTGAAAAGAATATCTATTCTTCATACATTGGGCAAAAGGTTTTATGTGTGATTTGCATGTCTGTGTACAATAAACTCTTATATCAGTAAACCAAATATTATTTATTCTTACAAATTTTTATTTTTGTCTATCTTATCTATCTGTGTTTGATCAAGGTGTTTTTCTAATTATTCAAATATCATTGTTGATTTTTCTACTTCTCTTTGTGGTTTGTTTGCTTTTATAGTTTGAAGCTCTGTTGTCAAATCTGTCCTTGCTCATGATTACTATGCTCTTTGTGGATTGTTCTTTCATCATGTGTATGTCTGCTTCAGTCCTATTAATGCGTCCTTTTGGTCTGACTTTAACCTTGCATAATAGGTTCTGTTTTCATTATGATCCTGGTGTACTTTACCTAGTGGTTTTCTTTTATGGGAATCTCTATATACAGAAAGTAGCTTGATTTTATGGAATCCTTAATTGGTATTTTAATAGCTGAGTTTAATCAATTGATATTTATTTTATCGAAACATATTGTTTTTTCTATTTAATAGGCTTTTCTTTCCTTCCTCTACTATTTCTTTTCTTTAGTTGATTTGACAAAGTTACTTATTATTAAAAATTAAAGGTTTTAGTATTTCTTTCCTCATATTAAATTATAATTTTTTGCTATATACTGAGCTTCCCTTTCTCATGTACAAGCATTAATTAATTTATGAGTGTGTTTATCAGTTAGACATCATACTTTTTCCCTACAAATTTGTTTTGTTGTTAATCTTTATAAAAAGCTCTTTAGTTAAGGGACTTTGGATAGAAAATTATTTTTATGCATCTGAATAATGTGTATTTTAAATTAAATCTTGAACAATAGATTAACTGGGCATAAAATTATATTTCTGTCTTCCAACAGAACTCCAAGGAATTGGAACAAACCAGTCCTTCACTAAAGGGGAACGTAGGCAATATATCACAGTGTCCCCTACATATCTCCACTTCTGTGAATGACATCATTTGAGGGACATCACTGGTTGAGTCTCCACACGAGCAATTTGGTGCACATGATAACTGCTCAAATGTTTTATCTTATCTTACCACCCCATATAGACCACTTTATGTAAATTATAAAGCTCTGGCAGGTGTCATAGCCCTTTTTGAGCTTACCTTTTCAGTCTGGTGGATCTACTCTAGTCCCCATTTTTTTTTACACACAATGAGTCCGGCACAAATCCCCAATAATACATGAAATTTGGTGTTGAATTTTATCAGTGCCATTTCACTACCCATTGATGTTATTATTTTCCTGAGCCTATTGATTTGATTCATAGTATTAATAAAAATCCTGATAGTAAATTATTGTTGTGGTGGACAAATATTGCAATACAGGGTGGAATTCAGTTTGCTAGCTAGCCCAACTGCACAACAGAATATTAAATACCCAATTAATGGGAGATTCTGAAGAAATTTTTTATGACATTATGAAATAATGTTTTCTTTATTATGTTTTGTTCCTTCTGGTGTGTAGAAAATTACACATCTTTATTCTCAACTTTAAATTTCACCTCATCTGAAATTAACACTGCCAGTGTGGTTTATTGATAACTGGTTGTCTCCAGGAGTCTGTCAAATGGTCTGCCGGTAGTTTTTCCATTTTAGAGACAAAAGTAATGAAACCATTTTATGCACATACATTGCCCCAATTTGAAATATTAGAATGATTAATTCTAATTAAGAATAATTTTCACAGGACTCCCACCACCCTTTATTAACCATTATGTTTTCTGAAAGCTGTGCAAGTCCTGGAAGGACATATGTCAGTTCATTTCTGCCAACATGAAGTGAATACATGAAATTCCTCTCAGTTAAGTATTTTCACATTATTGCATATTTCTGTTTATTACAGGACCTTATCCAAAGGAGCTGAACTAGTTAGACCTCTTTTCTCTTCCCCAAACTGAGCATCTGATAACAAATCATTTGCCTCCAGATTAAAGTTGCGACAACTTCTACCTGTGTGTTCTACTTGTAGAAATTAGCTTTTTCCACATTTATTTGCATAATATTCACATATTGGCCTTGTTTGCATGTTACTTGCATTTGCTATGTTTGCATTTACTTTTTGTGTTAAAGCTCAAGTTCACCAAAATGGGTCAGCTGGTCAAGGGTGTGATATTAAAGAGTAAGAGTAGTAATTGACAAACTGATTCTGAGATGCATATGAAAATACAAAGAATCTAGAAGGGTCACAACTAAATAAAATTTATTTATTTTTTATTGATTTCAAAAAGGAAGGGAGAGAGAGAAATATCAGTGATGACAGAGAATCATTGATTGGCTACC
This sequence comes from Lasiurus borealis, assembly GCA_004026805.1. Lineage (NCBI taxonomy): Eukaryota > Metazoa > Chordata > Mammalia > Chiroptera > Vespertilionidae > Lasiurus > Lasiurus borealis. The sequence goes on from PVJN01027824.1 coordinate 19,722, forward strand.
GCCTGGATGCTCCACACTGGGCACAGAGCCCACTATTTGGGCATGTGCCCTAACCAGTGAATTGAACTGTGACTTCAGAGTTCATAGGTCAAAGCTCAACTGCTGAGTCATGCTGGCTGGGCAAGGACAGGATTTACTTTATGCATTTTTAAAAGAAAACGTTATGGTTTTGAATGGCTGTGCGACATATTACCTTGAATAGTCTGAACATGTCACTTTAGATTGAAATATCTTTGACCTTTGAACAGCATGGGTTTGAACTGCACTGAGCCACTTCTATGTAACTGTTTTTCAATAAACACACACAGTTCTGTAAATGTGTTTTCTCTTATGATTTCTTAAATAATATTTTTCTCTATTATTTAATTGTACAAATGCAGTACATAATACATATAGCATACAAAATATGTATTAATCAATTGCTTATATTATCAGTAAGGCTTCTGGTCAACAGTAGGCTTTCAGTAGTCAAGTTTTGAGGTTGTCAAAAGCCATATACATATTTTCATTTGTGCGAGAAGTCAGCAACCCTAATCCCTTGCATTGGTCATGGGTCCACTGCATATGGGAAATAAGATGTCAGAATTATTTTTTTTTTCAGACAAGAAGGGAAAGGGAGAGATTTATAGAAACATTAATGATGAGAGAGAATCATGGATCTACTGTCTCCTGCACACTCCACTGGGGATTGAGGCCACACCCCGGCCATGTGCCCTGCCCAAGAATTGAACCTTGACCTCCTGGTTCATAGGTCTTTGCTCAACCACTGAGCCATGCCACCCAGGCAGGATGTCAGAACTTTTAATGGGACAAAGCAAATGGCGCAATGGTAGAGCATGTGACCTTTCCCATTACTGGCTGAGTTTCTTCACTTGTACAAAAAGAGAGTACTGAGCCTGTTTAAAATCACATCTAAATGCTGCAACTTCTTGCCTCCTCTGATTGGAAGAGGAGTCCAACTTTCAATAAGGCAGAGATTATGGTGACCAGTCCACTGGAAGTAGGACTTCCCTGTGCTTCTTCTGTCCTAGCTTCCAGCTGTGTGCCTCCCATGTCAAAATGCCTGCTCAACTCTGAAGGTCTGTGCTAGGAGAACACACTGAAATCTCTGGTTCCCTTGCCTCTTCCTCCCCCTAATTGTTGTAGAGTTCCAGATAACTCTAATTCTTTCTCTAGACCCCAGTTCAAGCTAGACCAGCACCAAGAATTCTATTCACTTTATTTACGAAAAAGTTATTACCCCTTTAATCTATAGCAGTGATTTTCAACCTTTTTCATCTCATGGCACCCATTACTAAAATTATGCAGCACACCAAAATTATATATATATATATATATATATATATATATATATATATATATATATATTTTTTTTTTTTTTTTTTTTTTTTTTTTTTTTTGCTGATTTCATACACACAAAAAATAGGCATAATTGTTATTGCCTCATACTGGACAACTATTGTTGTGTTGCCTGTTGTCATTTTTTTTTATTTGATAATCTAAGGGAAAAGATGTCAGTGACCCAACTAAATAGTCAGGTACTGCATGTTTTAAAAGTTTTTGCAGCCTGCAGCTTAAAAATTGCTGATCTAGAGGCAACCAGCTTGCTCAGGATGGGAAGAGAAAAGGAGTCTAGTTCCATCAGGTAGGATTAATTATCCTGATCATTGTCCCCAACCCCCCTTGACCCTGGGCTGGAGTATGACCCGGAGCTAGGGAAGGAGCCTGGCTTGTGTGAGGGTGCTCCTGGGAGTATCTTGAGTTTTGTTTATTCTTCTCTTTTTACTCCAGCCAGTGAGAAGGAGTCAGCAGAAGGTAAACTGACAATAAAGAAAGGAAGAAATAATTGACCAAAAAAAGTTCCCAGAGGGTCTGGGAAGGATAGAATTGTGAACACAGGTAGAATTGGAATAGGAACACTTTCCTGCTCTTAAGTGGAAAGCAGATGGGCAAGCAAGAAGCAAAGGCAGCCTTGGGTAAATTATCAAAGTGCCTGTACTTAATAGGGACTCAAGTACTCACTGAATTCAATAAAGGGTAACTAGCGACACAGATTACCAGCTCCTGGGCATAAGGAAAGCTGTCAGGGAAACATCCAGGAGTCAGCACATGAGAAGTTAATGTAGATATTTAGAGTCAATGTAGTTGACTTAGTAGAGCAAATGGTATCCTTAGTAGTCATCCATTCTTTTAATTATAATGATTACCAAATGTACATTCTTAACATAGCAGGACTGACCTGCACCAGCAGCACAAACTCTCTCCCAACTTTAACTATTTCCAAAAGATTAAAGAAAGAAAGTAACAAGGATTGAAAGCTTAAGTGCCAGGCTGTATGTCAAATGCCCTAACCCAGTGGTCGTCAAACTCATTAGTCAACAGAACCAAATATCCACAGTACAACGATTGAAATTTCCTTTGAGAGCCAAATTTTTTAAACTTAAACTTCTTCTAATGCCACTTCTTCAAAATAGACTCACCCAGGCCATGGTATTTTGTGGAAGAGCCACACTCAAAGGGCCAAATAGCCGCATGTGGCTCGTGAGCTGCAATTTGCCGACCACTGCCCTAACACGCTGTTTTATTTAACTCCTCACTAAGACACGGTTGAAGAAAATGGCCCAAAGAAATTAAGTACTTTCTCAAGTCATGCATCTCAAAAGCAGAGGTGGGGCTCAAATTCAGATCTGCCTCATTTAAAAGTCCACTCTTTTTACATTCAACTGTACAACAATGCAAACATAAAAAGTAAATTAAAAGAAAGTTTAATCTCCAGTAAATTCATTTCATGACAGAAAGAGACAATTCAAGTATCTAACAAAGAAAATGTCCATTCAAAAAACATTCCCACTTAACCTAACTCTTCTCTGTAACTCTATAAAATGTCATAGATTTGTGGGTATTTTCAGGAAACTGACAACTTGTAGACGGAGCGTAACTTTTGTACATCTATAGACTTCCTCTATTCCAGTGAGAAAGCAATTTTTAAAAGCCTTCTATTTCTCTCCCTCTAAATTTGAGGTCCTCTATTATTTTCTGTTGTCAAAACTCAGACAAACCTTATTATTTTATTAGGTCATTGGCTATGATTTATATGTCTCCTAGGAGCAGTGACTGTAGACAGAGAGAATGATAGGACTTATCAGGCCCCGCGTGGACTGAGCTCACCCATTAAGTTAGCCTGTCTGCCCTGCTCTTGACAGTTATTAATGCTTCCACTTCCTGCCGCTCCCAGTCTTTTTCTTCTGGAGTGCCAATTCCAGATGCTATTGTTACATGTGGCAGCACTTACAACCCAAGCACGCCAGTGGTTTCTGTGTCTTGGGCATAGTCTTGCTGTAACAGTTCCCCGGCTGGCTCCCTTCCAATGCGTTATCCAAGAAGCACAAAATGACCAGTCAGAGCCCCTGAAACAACCAGCGTATCCTTGCTCAGGCCGTTCAAACCATTTCTCAGTAAACAAAGCATTGTGTGTTGCTCACTCCCCACTAACCTGACAGTCTTGCTTTACCTTCATCTGCCTGCATTGTGTCTGTAGCCTGAGTGGCCAATGAGCCCGACTAGCCAGCTCTTTGCCCACAATAAGAACTGTTTCCTGTTGCAGGGTGGGCGAATAAGGACAGAGAGAGATGTGATCTCCCTGTATCAGTCAGGTATGCTTAGTTTCTTATGCTGTGGTAACAAATGATCCCCAAGTCTCAACGGCTTACAATAATAATAAATAGTTCTATTTTGCATTTATATTCATAGCTGTTGTGGGTTAGCCTCAGCTCTACACTCTGTTGTCCAGGACCCAGGCTAATGGGGCAACCACTCGGGGGAACATTAAGTCTGTGGCAGAGACAAATAAAGCATGACAAACACAAGCTCGTTCTTAAAGCTTCTGGCCCCACTTGGTCAACAAAGCAAGCCATATAGACATCAACAGAGAGGGGATGTGAAACCCTCCTTCAGGGAGCAGTACCCCAGGGTGGGGCAGCAAACATTTTGAGCATTAATACCATCTGTCATTCTCTCTTTAATGGAGACCTCTCATGCCTAACAGGAGCACCATCTATGGAGCCCAAGTCTCAAGATTTCACAGGATTCTGCCAGGACCAGGGAGACCCGCTCCTTTTCTGGGCCCCACAGGCCGCCTGCCACATTGACTTGAGCTCTTGACATTGACAGATGGGACGGGTGTCCTGGAGATTCCCTGAGATGAGGCAAGGCATGGCTCCTGGTCTTTGTAATTCGTAGGCTGTGTGATCCCAATGCCTGAAGAAGCAAACTTCAGCCCTTGCCAGCCCCTGGAGGCAGGGTAGGGAGAGGAACCCCTATATCAGAGCCCACATTTGTGTCAGCAAAGGACACTCCACTCTGAGTCACTTATTTCTGCAGCCTGTCAAAGGCCAAATTAGATCACTTTGAAGGAATACATTATGACCATCTGTCCATTCAGATAAATCACTGACCTTCCTTTTTTTTTTTTTTTTACCCTAGCAGTAGGGTGTTCATGACAGTTGTCTCTGTGATAAATCTTTACTAGTAGCATAAGCGTGGTTGTGCTTGATGTTTTATGCTATGATTATTGCTGTGTTGAAATGTATAGGACTTCAGGAGTTAATGCTGTCCTCAGCGTCATAATTTGAATTATATTAATATGCAGAAAATGCCTTGCAACCACTCCAAATATGATTGAAAATAATTTCAAAAGTGTTAATAACAACAATATTAAATATATCATTTTGGGGGCTACATGTATGCACACACACAAATATTTATATATAAAATTCACTAAGTATCAAGCATTTATTACTCATGTAAGTCAGGGAGACAAAGAGAACCAACTTAAAAAGTGTCTCCCATAATGATTATTACAAGTAGCCTATAGTTACAGTACCTTTGATGAGTTGTTAAACTCAACATTAAAATAACTGCTATTCCTTCATTCAAAAACAATGTTTATCGAGCACCAATTATGAGCCAGGCCAGGGGATACAGAAGAGAATGAGATAGGTAAAAATCCCAGCCCTCATGGAATTTAGGTTCTAGTTTGAGAAGTATCGTGTGGGTATTTCTAATTGGAGGAGAAATGTCATTCTCTGGATGTTTCCACATGAAGGAGAAATGTTATTCTGTGGATATTTCTACTCAGAGGAGAAATGTCCTTCTGTGGATATTTGTTCTTCGAGGAGAAATGTCCTTCTGTGGATATTTGTTCTTCGAGGAGAAATGTCCTTCTGTGGCTACTTGTGCTTGGACAAGAAATGTCCTTCTTTATATTTCTGGATATTGCTAATTGGAGGAGAACTAGCCTTCTGTGCCAATCCTCTGTGTGCTCCTCCTGACCCCCTCTCCAGCTTTCTCCACCTTGATCTGTGCATCTCTACAGATGACTTCAGCAAGCTCACTTGGCTTATCTTCAGTTGGATTTGGCCAGTAGGAGGCACTTGAGGCACAAGAGGAGAATAAAGGTGTAGTGTTTATTCGTCATAGCTACATTCTTCCTCCAAAGGCGGCCCTCTCCATGCTGCTGTGCTCTCTAGGTTCCTCTCTCCTTCCCCATAACCAGTCTTTCAGTTTTTCCTTCAAGCTTCCCCACCCCCACCAGCATTGTTGCTAGTCCCAAGTCACTACATTAGACCCTGCCAATTTCCCTGAAACTTACTCACACTTTTATTAATCATTCTATTAGTACGTTATCTTAAGATCACCCTGTTCAAGGATACTTCTCCTGTTATAACCCTGACCAATACCCAAGATGAAGAAATTATATAGCAACTTAGGTATTGATAAATGCTGCTGAGAAAACGGGTACAGAGGCTTAAAGCATGCTGAGTCAGGACAGGTGGGTGCTCTTTAAAGAGTGTGGGTCAGAGAAGGCTACATAGTAAAAATATAGAACATTACAAATTTGCACATCTCTCAGCAGTACTTTGCTTTCAGAGGAAAGTTGGCAAGAAACCCCAAAAGGTAAAACTTAGACTCGAGGAACATCCCTGGCTGAAGCAGAGGTAGAAGTAGAGGTGAAGACTGAGGTCTCCCACTGCCATGTGGCTGAGTTCTGCCTCTGCCCTCAGGGCTGCACAAAGTCATCCACTATGCCACGTGTGGCTTCAGACACATCTCTACTGCCCTAGGCTCTGAGCCACACAGAACCAAGGCGGATACAAAATAGTCACTTCTTAATCCTCCCAGTTTTATGCCACATCATTTCAGAGAAACATAAAACTACTCCTCTCACCCCCCAGGAATAGCTTCCATAGAGCCATGATTTAATGCTATGTCCTAATCTCTCTCCCACTGCTTAAAAAAAAAAGTGACCACATATATTTGCTTTTCATCTTTATTTGTAAAATGGGCATTAAGGATCGTTACCCAATATTTCTCAATGTCTTCTTTACAAAAACCTATATGATAAATTATCCCAGGAAAAGGTTTCTCTCTCCTCATGGACGTACATGGTCCTTCTACTGGAAATGAGAAGTAGGTTTTCCTCCTGGCATTGGCAAACAGGAAAGTCAGAAGCAAGTGTTCATGCTAAATTGCTATGGCTTTTCTCAAAAATTGTTTTTTAATGTGATTTTATTTTCTTTCCTAGTTCCTCTTCTCGGGTTTTTGTCATATATATTTTATTCTATTGTATTTATGATTTTCTTATAAAAGTAGGTAAACTAAATAAATATTATAATGTAATTTAATTAAGGTATTTTATTTTTATTTTTATTAACTTTTTTCCTGGCTGTCTACGTTATAATAATCTATAAGTTAGGAAAACTTCAGCCAATTAATAATTTTTGGTTTCTATGCTAACCAAAATGACCAATTTGCCTGATTTTTCTTTCCCATTCAAGAGATTGTGCTTCTTCATTCAAGAAAGGACAAGCAGTACGTCTAGGTAATTCTTTATTTCCAGGATCAGTGCTCAGTACTAGGGGATAAATGTGGAACAGACCCTATCCTCAAGGAGTTATTTTTCATATTTCTCATTTAGACCCGGTGTTTATTTGTAGTTAAAAACTACAAATTTATAAAGAAACACATTTTGGGTGGGTGGTAATAAAAAATAATTTTCCCACTTAGTTCTCTGCTGCCAACTGATACCGAGGTAAAAGAAATAAAAATTCTAAACCATCTACTACTGTAGTTGCTCCCAAACAAACATGAGACTGTTTTAAAAATACTTCCTGCGGTAAGGATTTATGGAGGGCAGCCTAGGCTTCTGACAAGCCACTGGGGCCATGGCGCTTTTGCTCCTGATCCATCCTACTTCTTTCAACATCAAATCCCCTTAAAGCATTTAAAATCAATATTTGGCTTTGAAAGCTGAAATGTGTCTGCCTAATAGGTCAAGCTACATTTTTATGTCAATCATAATTCCTAGCAAGTTTTGTAGCTTTCCGAGTTTGACAAATCACTTTCTGCCATTGCCTATGTGAAAACTACCAGCCAAGGTATTTGAAGGCCTCCAGGATACAGATGTGGTCAGCCCCAATGAATCTCCAACTTCTAGTATACTATTCCTCCATTTGACAAAAATTTGCTAAGCACCTACAGTAAGTATTCCAGGCTCACTACTATGTGCTGGGATATAAATGATAAACAATACAGATGTGTTCTCTGTCCTCAGGAAGCGGCATCTTACAGAAACAGTAAACAACTCCAAGTGTAACGAAGGCCAGGATTTTTGTCTGATGCCTTCACTGTTGTATCTCTCATGCACATAGCAATGCCAGGCTCAATATATATTCGCTGGGTGAACAGTAGGAAAGAGGAAGCAGAGCGTGCACAGGAACATGTCAGGGGGCGCCGTCTAGTCTGGAGAGCGGAGGGAAGCCAACCTAAAGAAGTGCCATTTCGTCTGATACCTTAAATGAAGAATTGAAGAAGCGAGGGAAGCGCGATGCCAGTGGAAGAAAACAAGGTCCCAGATGTACAAGAACTGAAGTTTTATAAATACACACCTACCTGCCCATATTGGCTGATGTGAAAAGAGCATAGAGCGGACTGACAAGAGATGGGGTTGA
>PVJN01027825.1:0-27731 GCA_004026805.1 Lasiurus borealis
CCCCAAGTTTCTCTACCTCAGTGTAAAGCTTTAACACCCATTTACTACTTGGAATAGCAAATGCCACTATACCTTTGCCAACCATTCCAGGCAGAAGTGTTCTTCCTGGTCTACACTCTGATAGCATTTAGGTTCAACTGCATATACCAGCTTGGTTATAAGTGATTCTGCCTCATTTCCTACAGTACAATTGGCCTTTTGAGGGTCTACAAACTCCCAAACACAGTTCCTCCTAAATGAGAGGTACTAAGCATAGTTTGAATGACTGCTCAAACATTTCATTAATCTACATCCCTTCTTGAGCTTCTTTTTCCAAAGTGAGACTTATCAAGGATCTTTCCACATGAGGGACCTATGAGCTAATTTTGCATGGCCTTTCTTTGGAGGGGTAAGAGCACAACAGTATTCTGAGAAACATGAATGTTCCTAGAATTTTAATTTGATTTAAATTTTTTTAAAACACATAAAAAATAAAAATAGATTTTAAAACACAGGTGCTCACTTTGTTGCAGACTCACCTCTCTGATTTTTTTTTCTTCTCATTTTCTTTCAGTGACTTCTGCTGCTGCTCGAAGCTCTGTAACAACTGTATGGATTCTCTGTATCCAGATGATTTATTGGGTCCTCTGCATTATCACTGGCTGGCTTTTCCTTTATAACATTCTACCACAAGTTTGCTAATCCACTGAATTCTATTAAGTTATTTTCCTGCTGAAGGGAGAATTTTCGTTTCCAAGTTCAGAATTTGTCTTACATAATCTTTCTGCTCTAAAGGAGTGTTCTAACACTTAGTTTTTCTATTTTAATAATAGATATGCTGATTTCCCCCATTTGGTCTAGCTATTAAAAATGCATGTAATAAGCCCTCAGGAATTTAGTTTCACTTCTGTTTTTGGCATGATCTATAGATATTGGTGCTGACCAACTTTGGGGTTACAAATGTTTTTGTTTTGTTTTGTTTTTCATTTTAAGAGGTAGCAGCACCAAAAATGTTAATGATGGAAACATTTGATATTAATAGTTTGTCCAATTCATGTTTTGCTCTTTCTCTACACTTAGATTAAAACCATTTCTTGCTGATAAAAAATATGTTTAAAAACTATTCCCTTGGCTCTACTCCCAATCTCTGAGTGCTATGTTAATCATTTCCTAAATAAGATGCATCCTGTATGGACACTGAATTCCCCATGATGCAATGAGCTCATTTCTGGAGGTTCTTTAATAATGGGGCCTGAAAAAGCAGGTGAAGCTTAGTGCCTCTTCTCCACACACTTGCCAAGAGTTCTCAGCAAGTCCCGAGAAGGTCGCTTCTCACCTTTATGGCTGATGTAAAGTCAAATCAAGCTCATCCTAAGCGATTGTCCCTCTAAGGGAGGGAATAGAAAGTCTCATTTTGTGATTAAGCTATGCTTTACCAAAAGTTCTACGCTGGGACGATGGAGAACTTGCCTGCTCTATGAAGTGCTGAGAAAGAGGTTCCTTCCTTTCTGAACATCCCCTTCTCATTCACCCAACTGACAAGAGGCAGAGTCAGGGAACTAGTGGCTGCCTTAAATGTATGATTGGCTCCATCTTGTCTTTCTGACTCAATACCTTGAATGTCATCTTAATGCTGTGTGTGTTTCTTGTTTCCAAAAGACTTATAGGCATGCATATAAGCACTACCAATAGACACAAGACACTAGGGAGTGGATGGTGGGATGAGGGCATGTAACATGGGGTAAGGAGGCTGGAAGAAAGTCAATGGGGAAAAAAAGGAGATATATGTACTACTATATGTAATACTTTAAACAATAGAATAAAATTTTATATATATATATATATATATATATATATATATATATATATATATATATATAAAGAGGTAGCTCATCTCTGAAGACTTTCTGAAATGTAAACTGGGAGAGTCCTTGAAAGAATAAAAGTTGGTCTAGGGTTTCTGCCAAGAAAATCTCAAAAACACCCTTCTTCAGATTGTCCCAGATGCAATGCAGAATAGCAAAGGAAATAAACTGGAAACTGCCCAGAAGGAACCACAAATGGTTAAAATATTTGGTTTCATCTATTCTCAATAAAATATTATTTAAAGCAACAATATATTGTTCATCATCAAAAAATGTAAGTTAAAAAATTATCAATTAACTTAGATCACATCTATTTTCTTTTAAAATAAAAAGCAGTTAAAGTGCAATTAAACATAAAAGTTATTTTGAAGATAAGAAAATAAAATCAAAACCAAGATATGGTCGAACAATAAGCCTTTCACAGTGCTGAAAAATGAGCCACAGTCTGGCTTCCCTACTGGCCAAATGGAGAGCGAAACCCAAGAAACGCATGCAGTTATAAGTCTGCATTTGACTCTAGTTGCCAGTTATTTACTAGGGGCACGGTTCTCTTTTTTTGGCAATGAAATCTAAGAGTAGCTTCTCTCTTATGCTTTCCTAAGGGGTCAGTAAATGACAGACCATGTCTCCAGCATCACCTGTACAAAGATAGCTGTGTATGGTTTTTTTCTCACAGCATATCTTGATGGGAACCTCAGGTTAGATATTTGTTCAAGTGGGAGGGGCATATGAAATGAGATGACATGGAACACTGGTTAGAGAGCTGTCCTTTCTGATGGGCCCTGATGGCAGTTTAAATTGGTGCAGCTATTTGAGTGTTCAAGGAAACAATTTTCAGTACGTGCCAAGAGCTCTAAAACCATTTCTGCTATAATATGCAATAATCCCCTTTCAGAGTCTGCCCGAAGGTGGGAGCCTTAAAAGAGAAAGCCTTAACCACAAAGCTGTTAAATGCAGTATGATTTGTAACAGCACAAAATTGGGCACAACCAAAATATTTAGCATTAGAAGGCTGTCTGAGCATACTATAGTGTACCTGTGTAAAACATACAATTAGTTACTAAATATCATGTAACCATTCAAATGACATTAATGAACAGTTTCTAACAATATAGGGGAATCATTAAATTACATTAACAAAGAATCACAGGGTACAAAATTGTATATGCAGTATGATCTCAAATACATATACTAGGTCTAATAGAGTCACATGAAGGAAATACTCAAAATGTTAACATTATTTTATATTTTTCTATACTTTTCATAAAAATAAGAGGCATTTTCTTACAATCAGAAATAATAAATTTTAAAATTCATGGAAGACAGATGGCTTACTAAACAGATATTATCACTGTGCTTAGTGTATCAACCTCTGTACCTTCACCCTCCACACATAGGTCTAAGACAAGTGTTGTTTATGTCTTTCATTTTTAAGATTTCCGGTTTGCTCTCTTCTGACAGATGTTCAGTCCTCTGGCCTGGAGGTTTTGATACAGGGCATTTAAAAATAAACATTTTACAAAGTATATTGTATTTAATATTTTTAGTCACCAGTTTCTGTTGGGTAATTTTAAGAAAGTTTTACTAGGCAAGGGATAATATATTTTTCTTAATCATAAATATTCCCATTATGCTGAAACTTGCATATACACTAAAGATTGAGATTAGCTTTTTGTTCTTCCTTGAGATCTTGATTTTATATAATATGCAATAATTCTATAAGACAAAATTACAGAAACTTTTTCCAGTGAAGTTTAAAATTTGCCATTAGGTAACACTTATTAATAACATCAAAACCAACCTTTTGCGTATTAAAGGCAGTAATAAGTTACCAGGTTTGCTTTCCATTTTAAGTTTCTTTTAGATCTAATTCTTATGAGAAAAAGAAAGAGATAAAGTTAATTTTCCATGTTGTTCCTTTCACTATTCATGTCTATCTTTCTTATAATTTTGGTGTGTTTGATCTTAAAGTCACATTAACAACAGGAAAATATTAACAGTTAATAAAACATTTTGATGTTCTCAGAACAATGATATTTAAAAGAAGAAAGATTAAGGGAAAATGGATCTCAACCTTTTGACTTTGTGTCTGTTGTTTTACTTGTTGTTTCCATGGTAACATTTCAGGGAAGGCTCCTGCACCCGGGGAGGAGCCCTGTGAAGGCAGGATCCCTCCTCCTCCCACGTCCAGGGCCTGAGCCCCATGGTGTCTCTAAAGAAGGCCTATACCTTGAGATTTGCAATCTGCATCCTCTAGTTTTTTTCTCAGATTTCTATTCCACACTCTCCTCTCACCCCAAAGTCTAGTACCTATCTTTAATCCCCCTTCCACATTCTGCACTAATTAGGGTTTATTACGAGTGAGAGTGTGGTCTCATACTTAGGCTGCCACATTCTTCATGCTATTCTGTTCTTTTCGTCCTTATCCTCCCACTCCTTTATTATCACTATTTCATTCTTTCTTTTTTAGTGTATGTTTGATCAGCAATGCTCAGAAGCACCCATGGTACATCTGCTTTTCTGAGAATATCATATAAAACTGTTTAAAAGTTGCTTATATTTCTTCAAGTATGTTTTAGAAATAGAGTTTAAAAAAACAAATAAGTTCTTTAAGAATTAAATACAAATCTCTTAACAGAGGCAAAATTATAAAATTGTAGTTTTGAATAGAAAGTATTGTTATAAAAAAATACTCTATCCATATATCTGAGTTCTTTGTTGTAAACAAAAGAGTATGAGACAATTCAACCAGAAAAGGACTCTATTAAATCATATGAAGTAGTTCCCAGTATCTCTGAGAAGACCGAAGGGTTAGGCTTAGGGCCTACACAGTGGGAGTCGGTGTCTGAACCATACTATGGGATGACCTTGCAAAGATTTCATGGCCACCACTAGGGGAAGGCCAGCCCCTTCACCATCATGTCCCTCAGAAGCCAGATACCTTCACCACTGCCTCTGCTAGGAGAAGAATGTGACTAGTTTCCCACATTCCTTTCTTCTGAATTAAAGCCCTTCACAGAGGTGTTCTAGGAAGGCAGACATGAGGACACACGTCTATGAATTTGCTGCAAGGAAGCTGGGGAAGAGTTTCTAGCTTCTCCAGAGGGGAGGTGGAACACAAACCTGTGGGACAACAGAGTCAAGACAGTACAATGAGGGCAAACAATTCATCAGCTCCCAGAAGGAGGAGACTCCTGCCGAGGAGGTAAAAGCAATCACATTTGATGATGCATGGAACTAATTTTCTCTTCCAGTGTAAGGCAGGTCATTTTAATGGGCTTGGGAGGGCATGCATAGAGTTATCAGTAAGTAACTACCTAGTATGAAGGAAGCACTTCCATGTCATAAGGTAGGGCAACGTGGTGGATTGCTGGGACCACTCCCCCATATTTTTCCGGAACCTATAAATCCGAATGCTTGCACCATGTCAGAAAAGCCAATGCAATTCAAAAGGCACATTGCTTTCTTCTCTGTACCTTTGTAAGAGTTTTTTTGGGTTTAATTAAAAGCACGCTAGTGACTTGGCTGACTGCCATGGTAAGAAATGTAATATTACTTTTAGTGCTTTCATCTTGTAATTGACCCAAGCATATGACATGGTCCTCAATAAAGAGCCTTTCCTACTTCTCATAATTTTTTGCCAAGTCACCAGAGTAGAGAACTCTAAAGCAATAATAGAAACTGAATATAGGGAAATTATGTGTTTGTTTGATTTTTTCAGGTATAATAAAACCCTGATGCCCAATTTCACATAATCATCTATCATACCTCTCCCTAATTCTCCTTTTCCATACTCCAAAAATTGCATCAAATTGAAAAAAAAAAAACCTACCCCGTTTTTATCAGCAAGATGACAGTAGGTTTTAAAAATATTTTAGGGGTCACTAAGCTACTAGCCTCAGGGATAAAGGAAACTCGGGAACATTGGGACTATTTCAGTCCAACATTCCTTCCCCATTTTGTACACTAAGGAGATTTTTTAAAAAATGAATCAAACTATATTCATCTCCCTATAAAGAAAGTAATATTTTTGTTTTGCGTTTTATACAAATATCATTTTGTAGATTACTTGATCCCTTTTTGCAATTTTCTTGCTGTACATTTATCTCCAAAAGTCCATTCAGAACGTTTCAAGTAAATGAACACAGAAGCATGAAGTTAAGGGGGCAGTTTTCATGCCTCTATGTATCCTATATAATCTTCATGCAGCAGGACCTCAATACATATTATCTGAGAGAAATGATGATGTATGATTCTCTATCCTAAAAATAAGAGTTTAGAGAAGAGAAGGTGTGGTCTGCTCTTCTACACATTCAGATATAACTCTTCCCCATAATACAATTTGAAGTGGGAGGAGGACAGTCTTATTTCTTTTTCTCTGACATGACTATCTCCTGATCCCATCTGGGTCCCTGGATATAATAAAGATGCTCCATGCACCTCATGGTGACCTGTCATTTAGTCATTTTGGTCATGACGCCTCTTGTCCTTTTATTATTACGATTCTTTTAACCCTTTTTCTTCTCATTAATTGTTATTAACAGTTTTCATCTCTCTTTCATCTATAGTGCCTTAACTTTAATATGATTTTTGATCTTCAGCACACCATATGAAATTATAGGGCAGGTAGAGGGGTCTTCATTTTATGGACAAGGAAAATTGAAGCTCAGAGGTTTGACTTAATCAGAGTCACAAACCTGGACCCACAATCCAGCAATTTTTTTTCATAATTCATGCCACCTCCTTGAAGCATCTCTCAAAGTAACCAGAGAACAGGCATTAAAGAAGCACAACTGAATTGCCTAAAAACCAAACAACCAAACAAAAACACTGTGGATATTTGAAAAAAAAATGATAGTTCTGGACCAGAACTAGTGATAGAAACTATAGTTTTTAGATTATAAAAACCAGAGCATTGTAAAATTATTTCCTGCCAAGTGATATTGAGCAATGAAAATGTCACACTTGGTCTTTGACTAACTTAGCTTACATTAAAAACAGATCTACCTCACAGCGTGGAACGTTCTTCCACTTCATGACTGAAGACTGAATGATGTGTTCCCCCCTGAACCACAGAATCAAAATATCTGCTATTTGATCTGGTGGCTGGTACATTCTGAACTGAAAATATATTTTTCCCATTTCAACTTCAGAGACTAGCAATGAGTCACAGGGTTCGTGTCAATCAGGAGTTTTGTTGAGCAATGTGACAGAGTCATGACCTGAATTGTTGAGCTGAAGAGACAAATGACACCTGAAGCTAAAAGCAGGTCAGCTTTCTGCAGGCATAGATGCTTGCTGCAGGTCTTAGAACCCACAATGGTTATCTGAAATTCTTGAGTAGTCCACTCTTTTTTGGCCCATATTGAAAAATTAGGAATTAAGATTCCTTTAGTTTCCCATAAAAAGTTGACTACCTCTGTCTTCAACAGCTCTGGGGATTATCATGTAAACATTGGATAAAGAGAAATGTTATATTGTTGTTTTTTAAAATATATTTTTATTGATTTCAGATAGGAAGGGAGAGGAAGAGAGAGATAGAAACATCAATGATGAGAGAGAATCATTGATCCACTGCCTCTGGGATCAAACCTGAAACCCAGGCATGCGCCCAAACCGTGAATCAAACCCTGTCCTCACTCACTGAGCCACACCATCTGGGCTATATTTTTAGTTTTAATGGCATTTCTTTGCAACTAGTGTGGTTGAATATTTTTTGGCATATTAGCTAAGCAGTTATATATGGCACCTTTTGTAAATTGCTTACTCAGATCCAGTATTAAAGTCTACATGTTTTCTTAATGATTTGTGGGAGTATTTTATAAAGATAACTCTTTGTTCTATTTGCTGGAAATCCCCATTGTTTATCTTTGTGTTGATTATGCTTTTAATTTTAAGAATTACAGTCATTTTAAATGCATAGTCATATTTGTTTGTACTTTACTTTGTGATCTGGCTTGCTTATTATTATTTTTAATCCAGGCAAGGAGCAGAACGTTGAAATGCTTTCCTCATGTCTTGCCCTTCAAGAAGTAACTTATCTAAATTTTATGAGCAGGAAGAAAATCATGTATTTCCAAACATAAGATTCATCTTGATTTCCGCTCTGTTACTTGGTATAATTCTGAACAGCTGCATTATCACTTTCCTTGGGTGCTTTCCTCCAGTGCATACAGATAAAACGCCATCACTGAGAACAAGGGCTGACCAACAGATTTAAATGCCAGAGTTCTAAATGCTCTGGAGAGCACTGGTCAGGAACTGGGGGAGGAATAGCAAGGTGTTAAATCCTTTATAAGAGACAAGAAATGGATGAATGGCTAATGAACAGATGAGTGAAAGAACACTGCGTTATCAACACAAACTGCAGTGTTTGCCACCCCTCCTGGGTGGACTCCATTGTTACCTGGGCCTTATCAGCTCAGCAGCCCCAAGGCTGAGACTGTGAAGATCCCCGAGGATTTTTCTTACATTCTGTCTCCTTCTTGCCAGGGATGTCTTCCTGCTGGATTTGCATACTCCTCCTCTCTAACCTCCCCATATTTTAAAAAGAGATAGCGTGAGAATATTTCAAAGAGAGAGAGGTTTCATATCATGGAAGAAAAGGAACATTATATTATTTGCCCTGTGTTGAGACCAAATAAATAATACCACTTACAATATCTCTTCAACTCTAAACATTTTAATGAATATTAATTGAATAAGTTGCACAGCAGTTTAACCAATATCTACAATATGAGTGATAGTACTTTCAACAAGAGCAAAAACTGATCACATGCTTACCATATGTCAGGCCTTATTTCAAGTGCCTTACATATGTTAATCCCTACAGTGACTCTATTATTGGCCAAATTTTGCAGATGAGGAACAGAGAGTTGGATAAATGACCCAAAGTTACACCGGTAAAAAATTATGGAACTGGGCAGGAATCAACTTGGGCTGTCTGGCTCCCGAATTTCTGCTCTGTTTGTGTGTGAAATCGGTTCTGCCTTGAATAAAAACAATAATATCACTAAAGACATGTGGCATAATTATTGAAGCCTTTATTACAAAATAAACATGAAAATTAAAACAGAGTAAATTATAGTGGGACCTACTACTTACTGACACACCAAGTTTCTCTCCTGGCAAAGTACTTAATGTAGGGGACCTCCCCGCCCCCCCCAAAAAAAAAACAGAAAAAACATTACAACCAATGACCCACAAACAACAAAACATAGCAATTTGTTTCCTCCCATCCTTACAGCCCAAAGGACATTACAGTTGTTCCCCCTTGTCCATGGGGCATGCATTCCAGGATGCCTAGTGGATGCCTGAAACCACAGCTGGTACTGAACTCTATGTACACTATAGATATATACATGCCTATCATAAAGTTAGTTTATAAAATAGGCACAGTAGGAGATTAACAACAATAACTAATTATAAAATAGAAGAATTAAACAATATACTATAATAAAAGTTATGTGAATAGCTTGGGGCCATTATTAAGTAAATAAAGTTGACATGAACACAAGCACTGCAATTTGATCACTGAGATGGCCACTGAGTCACTAACAGGCAAGGAGTGTATATGCCTAGATACACTAGACACAGGGATGACTCACCTCCCAGGCGAGACAGGTCAGGACAGAGCAAGACACTGTGGATTCCATCACGCTACTCAGAATGGCTTGCAATTTAAAATTTACAAATTGTTTATTTCTGGAATTTTCCATTTAATGTTTGAGACCTCAGTTGACTGCAAGGAGAGTGAAGCTGGGTAAGGAGGTGACTGTTGACTAGTGTGGTTATGTTATATAAAATCCTAGCACTTTAGAATTGGGCACATCTAGTCCTACCTGCCTCCCACCTGCTACAGAAATTGCCTTTTTCAATAATCCTGTCACCTATCACTCAGCCCTTGACAGAACATCTGCATTGACATAAGCTCACTAATTAGTAAAATTGCCTTCTAGGCAGTGTTAAAAGATAAACTGAAGCATATTAAAATTTATAAGAGCTTATTTGAATAAAAATGAACTCAAATTGGGAAGCATCCAATCTAGCAGATAGAAACTCCAAGGAGCTGTCCAAAAATGAGACTTTTATAGGCAGAAGGAAGCAGGAACAAGGAAGTAATACTAGAAGAAAGATGATTGGTTATTGCTAAGTTACTCTCTGTTAGAGGAAGGCAGGGGTCTACCAGGCAGATTTCCCTAATAGTTCTGATCAGGCTGGTTTAAGAATCCATTTCTGGGAGAGCTGAAACTGTAATTAAGTCTTGGTTTGGTGACTTGGGGCTTTAGCATAAGTGACTATTTTCTTTTTAACAGTGGGTAATTTAAATTTGCCCATTTGTAAAGTTCATTTACATATATGTTCACCAAATGTTTGCTGAACCTGTCTTCATGTCAGCCTCCACCACGAAACAGCTTCCGAGCCCTGGCTGAAGTGTCATCCCACTCACCAAAAGGTTGCAAGTTCCATTCCCAGTCAGGGCACATACCCAGGTTTCAGGTTTGATCCTAATCAGGGCAACTATGGGAGGTAATCAATTGATTGATATTTCTCTCACACATTAATGTCTCTCTCCTCTCTTTCTCTCTCTCTCTCATCAATAAAAGAAAAACAAGTCCTCAGGACTAAAACAACAAAAAGGAAGGAAAGAAACAGCCCCTGAGAATTCAGTGGGGATTAAGATATACACCTTGTTTTCAAGGAGCTTGGTATACCTTTTTAAAGTTAGAATCTTGCTTATAATGATAGAATATATATTAGCAGCATAATAATTATTTTCTTATTAATCATGTACAAGTTACATAAATTGTTTTAAAAGCAATCAGCCAAGAAATTTAGCCCTATATTGGGAACAACCCAAATGCCCTCAACAGCAGAGGAGAAAGACACGTCATGGTCTAGTTACACTACGGATACACCTGAACACTCACTGCACCGCCCGAGAATATGTAAACTGCAGCCACAGCAACCACATGGTGAATTGCAGAAGCCAACAAAAAAAAAGTACAGACTACATGATTCCATTTATGATTACATCATGTTCAAATCAGGTAGAACTAATCACTGTTACTGGAAGTCAGACTGTGGTTACTGGGCGGGGGGGGGGAGGCGCGAGGGGTTCGTGATAGTGACTGGGAGAGATGTGAGGGGGCTTCTGGGTGCCTGGAAGATTCTTAACCTTCTGGGTGCTGGTTACTCAAGTGTGTTGTTCACTTTATGAAAATTCATCAAACTGTGCACTCAATATTTTTGTACCATTATGTATGTACACTTCAATCAAAGTACACAAAAAGAAAGCCATTATTAGAAACAATAGGAAAAAGTTCATCAGACTTAAGAAGAACCTGAGTCAGATGGTGGAAAAACTCCAATTACCCTTCTTCAAAGGGATGTGTATAAGCACTCAGTTCAGAAGATGGATCGGAAGAGAGCCAAAACATTACCATAAGTAAGTACAGGCCCAATTTCTGCAGTGGGAAAAGGCACTGGCAGAGCTCTGTAAAGTAAATGAATGAACCAGGGCAGTCACTTTGAGACCTGCCCTAAGAGCTGAGGCTGCCCAGAGACAACCCGAGAGAGCCCCACAGAGGCAGGGCTTTTCATTTGAAACATGCTGATGTGGCCGAGACCGGTTTGGCTCAGTAGATAGAGCGTCGGCTTGCGGACTGAAAGGTCCCAGGTTCGATTCCGGTTAGGAGCATGTACCTTACTTGCGGGCACATCTCCACTGTGGGCGTGCAGGAGGCGGCTGATCGATGTCTCTCTCTCATGGATGTTTCTGACTTTCTGTCTCCCTCCCTTCCTCTCTATAAAAAAAAAAATCAATAAGATATATTAAAAAAAAACAAAACATGCTGATGTGGTAGTTCTGTTCCTTATTATGAGAGCACATGAAAGCACTGCTTTATGTTCTTTAAATTTTATTTGAATTCTGTAGTGCTGTGGGGTGTGTATCCACCATTAGAAAATAAGTTGCCATTCAGTAGGAAACCCTTTTGAGGCTTCATACAATCATGGATTTGAGCTGAATAGCCAGTGTTTTGAAATAGATAATATATTCATGGATTAAGAATTCCCTCAATGATCATCCTTTCCCCTCTTCCTTTCTGCTTATCTTTTAAGACCCAACTCAAATGTCACCTCCTCCATGAAGCCTTCCACAAAACCATTCATAATTCACTGCTTTCTCCTTTTCTTCTATTGAACTTTGTGTCTTTGTTTTAGTATGACTCAAGGGAGATACCATAGTGACCTCTGAATTACACATAGCAACGTTTCTTAATTTCTCTGAACCCCATTTTTTTTTATTTTTCCATTTACAGGATTGGGTAATGTTGATGATCAAGAGCTCCTGCAACACATCTGACATGGAGAAGAGACTCAAATGAAGGCATTCAATTCCCCCTCAGCCTGCTCTCTATATTTTTGAGCTAACATGCATTACCTTGTAATATTTATCAATCTCATTTATTAAGTGTATTATTTATATTCATGGCATAATCTCTACCCACTTGTCTGTTTTGTTCATTGATAAATTCTAAGTGCCTAGAACATTGACCGAAGCATTGCAGGTACTCCAAAAACATTTGTAAAATGAATTTCTTCTCACCCCTCTTGCTGTAGCACCCAGGAAGCCTGGTAGATTTATTGTTTTATATTTTATTTTATTTTAGCCTGGAGGATGTATTAACTATCAGTAGCCTTGAGCTTTTTGAGGGCCAGAACCTTCCTCGGTGCAGCATGGCTCATAAGCAAATAAGGGGCTATTGAGAAGTCAGCAGCGAGTTACCTTGCTATTATACTTACACTTAAAAGCCACATAAAATTGGGGATTATCATCAAAACCTTAGCATTAGCATTATAAAAGCGCTTAAGCCCCTTTAGCCCTAACGCAGTATCCTGGGCCACAACAGATTAAGTTGTGTTTTGTTTCTTTTAAGACTGCAGCCAACCCACTCAATACAGATCAGAAGAGGAAACTGAGAGGAGATGAAATAAATCAGAGCCAGAAGGGAGAACTGCTTGATGTTCAATGTTACTTTTTTGCTACCTTTAAAATTTATTTTACACTACAGAAGAAGACCTGACCTGCTGATAGACATAAAGACATGAAACAAAATGCTTGGAGAAAACACTGGAAACAATAAAAACAAGTAAAGGGACAACTCTCTGTGGAGTCTGGCTTACACTGAATGAAGTTTAGCAGCATAATAAATAAATCCAAAGTGGTTTTAGATTTTGTCTATTGTTTCTAATAATGGCTTTAGAAAGTGTGGTTGTTAATCATGTGAGCTTTGAAATCCTGCAGTCTGAACTTGAATCTGGATTCTACCAATTATTAACTACAAGTGACTTTTACTTAAGTCCATGACGGCTGGAGCAAGTGCTGAGAGAGAGAGACTGACTGAGACTGCAGTCTTTTATCCCAACAAGTACTTCTTCTGTCTGTTTTTTATTACATACACAAATCTAAACACACTATAAAGCCGAGTACACAAGAGTGTGAACATTAAGAGGTAGGGTCATCCAAGCCATCTGGAAGGCTGGTTACACAGATGGCTGAAACAGGTAGGGGCTGGTGGGATTCATTCTCTCTCTCTCTCTCTCTCTCTCTCTCTCTCTCTCTCTCTCTCTCTCTCTCTCTCTCGGCTTCCCACAGAGCTGCCTTGGGCTTCCTTATTCCAATGGCAGTCTCAAGGTAATAAGGGCTGGGTTCAGAAATACTGGAAACTATATGTGACTACATCCTATTGGTCAAAGTGGCCCAATCAGTTTCAGGGCAGGAGAGATATACTTCACCCTTTGACAAGGTCACATTGCAACAGTGGAAGTTGGATCAGAGAGGTCAACCACAGATATTGGTGAAAACACAATCTACCACATGTGGTACAGGAGACTGGGAAGGAGAGAGTGGCAGTGGTTCTTTGGAAGAGGTTAATGCTAAGCTAGGCTTTGACATAAACTGAGACCTGGGATCGGAGAGTGGAGGTCCAATGCCAAGAGCGACTCAGGGATTGGACACCCTGCAGCTGGAATGACAGCAGCAGAGCCATGGAAGCCGGGCAGAGTGAGTCACTTGTGGGGATGCATGGACATTTTCTTGGCAGGAACAGGAAAGTCACGTCAGGGGCAGATAAGAGATGGGGATGGAGACAACTGTCCCAGGGCCTGGATGCTAAACTGAGAACCCAGACTTAGAAGAAAACTACATAGATTTTGGCAGAAATTTTGCCCTTGGAAACACTTTTGAAGCATTTATGACATTTATGAAACACTTAGCATGAGTCGGGCACTTAGTTTGTCCAATTCTTACAGCAAGCTGAGTATATCCTCTTCATTTTTTTTAGACGAGGAAATGGAACCTTGGAAGTTTTAGTGATTTGCCAAAGTTTTCAAAGCTACTAAAAGTGGCAGATCTGGGCTTCGAACTCAGGTCTGTTTGAAATCCCATACTCTTCATTCATTCATTGTTGTCATTGTAACATTCCAAAATGAAGAAATATTTCAGGTGTCATTAAAAAGAGGCACCTGAGCCATGTGGCTCCAAGGGACGGACCTGAAGTTAAAACTATCATA
This sequence comes from Lasiurus borealis, assembly GCA_004026805.1. NCBI lineage: Eukaryota > Metazoa > Chordata > Mammalia > Chiroptera > Vespertilionidae > Lasiurus > Lasiurus borealis. The sequence continues at coordinate 14,421 of PVJN01027825.1, forward strand.
ACTAATCCAGAGTAACGAGACCACGTGAGCAGCACCCTGGACAGAGCCAGGCGCTTCGGGAATGGGTGGGCTGTGAGTTACATAGGGAGTGTGTGGGCCTCTGGCGTCCCAAGGTGGAACAGAGGAACCTGTGTAAACATGGACAGAGAAAGCTGGAAGACACGGCCAGAAGAGCTGCCCGAGCTGAGAAGGTAGAGCAGGGAAAACCATCTCGATTTTGGAGCTATCCCCATAGGAAAAGGCCTTAAAACCTCCTCTATCTGTGAATGTTGTCTTCTTTGACTAATGGGGCAGCTTTTGCAGAACTTGAGGTAATGGCAAAATCAACTCTTATGTAAAATGGAGGACAGGGGACAAGTGTTGGTCACGAATATTGCATTCAGATGATCCTTATAACTAGTGTTTAATCAATCACTCATCCTCACCCTTACACCAAGGCTAGAGGGCTCTGCTATAGCCCTCCAGTGCTGTGTCCCTCTTCATGAGATGAGTACCAAACCGAAGAGGTGTGCCTGCATGAATCCATCCCCCATCTCTAAATACCAGGCATCCTAGGACTCACTGCCCAGATGTCTTGAACTTGTTTTAGGGTCTCCATAACCCTCCAACCTGGTCCTTCTTTCCAAGCGTGAACTCTGCCACTGCTCTGTGTACCCCCAGGGCTGAGGGGTGGCCCAAGAAACAGCTGTTTACCTGGATAGAGGGGTCATGAAAAGAACTTGGACATGCAAGCTAGGATGTCCACACACGTGTTCATGAGGTCCTTGGACATGAGGGATAAATCTGGAGGTGGGAAGAGGAGTCTGACTGAGGACTGGGGAAGAACTCAGAATTTAAGGTTCTAAATTGAATCTAGCTTTTCAGTTCATTCTGAAGGCATATTTAGGAAAGTAGAAGGATGGAGCATATTATACTTAGCATTAGTTAGCTTATCTATAACTCTATTTAGATGTACAAAGCATGGACTTCTATCTGTATTCCTGCACAAACCCTGCAGGAATGGGCCTGTGAATCCTGATACTGGCACAAGCTTGAGAGGCAACTAATTAGACCTTCTCTCTCTCCTCTGCTCCTCCCAGCCAGCTCAACTCATGGGACCCCACAGTCCATCCCCAGACTTGACAATGGGAGTGCTTGACCATGTGCCTTAATAGAACGCTGCCTATCTCACTGCGATGTGCTGCCATGACTTCCCCTTTTCCTCAAGCAGATGGGTTTCAACGGCTCTGTACCCCTAGTTTCTCCGTTTAAAAACATGTCAAGAAGAGTAGCATTCAAAACCCTGTGACCACTCAAGGTAGCCAGCACTGCAGGGTGACATCAATGAGTGAGGGCTCAGCTGCTGTCCCCACACCACTCTGACAGCACCAACTTACCAGAGGCTGAGGAAGACTTGGCTTCCACACTCCACGTGCACAGTGTTCGTATTTAGCCCATGTGCTGCAAAATCAGCATCTAGGATCTGAAACGTTATCTCCAGATCACATTGTTCTTCCTCCCCGGGCTTATTTTCTTTGTGCCAATGCTCTTATACCAGCCTGTAAATGTAATTCAAAAAGTCTTCACGGAATTTAATATTGTATTTCTATTCAAGTGAATATTTAATTTGGCACATGAAGACCATCTCTGTATCTTCTATTTGATGATATCAAGGACATTTTCTGTTGCATTATTCAGTATCTTTTGAAGAAAATTTCATGCACTAAATTTATCTCATAATTCAGTGCCAGGAAACTGTTTTACTGGAAAAGCTGGAATGATGCCTTTAAACAGATAATAGTTGACTTTTCAACCCATTGTTTTTTTCTTTCTGCATTGGCTGCTAAGAGACTCAGTTAAATTTAATACTCATAATAATGATCATATTCAATTACCTCCTGTGTTCCTTAGTCACAGTTGTTTCACCTTTATTTTTAACTATCCTATTATATATGTGTTTTATGTTTTACTGTTTAAAGTTAAAAGAACTAATTCTTTAAAAAAAAAAACAGGCATAGACTTATAAGTACATGTATACTTAACTTTATTACTAGAGGCCTGGTACACAAAATCCGTGCACTGGGGGTTGGGGATGGTGGTGGTGGTGTGTGTGTGTGTCCCTCTGCCCAGCCTGCACCTCATGCAATCTGGGACCCCTCATGGGATGTCCAAGTGCCAGTTTATGCCTGATCACGCCTGCCTGCCTGTCTGATCACCCTTAACCACTCTGCCTGCCTGCCTGCCTAATCGCTCCTAACCACTCACCTGTCTGCCTGATCATCCCTAACCACTTGCCTGCCTGCCTGACCACCCCTAACAACCTCTGCCTTGGCCCCTGCTGTTGAAGCTTCATTTGGAAGGTAGTTCAGCTGTCTGGTCTAATATCATTTTATACTTTTATTATTATAGATGCTGTTATTTGTATAAAAGATGCTAATATTATTATTGATTCTTATGGGAATATATAAGCTTGAATTTTGGTAGGGATGAGTTAAGTCAGCGGTTCTCAACCTGTGGGTAGACTTTCGGTCTTATCAATCCCTTTCTTTCTCCAGGGTATGTCCACTGCTTCTGGTGGGCTGAATGTCTAGGCCTGTGTAAAGCAATTGCTAAAAGTAGGCTAATATCAACTTCGGAACACTACAATGAGATCCCTTAAAACATGGAGCTTTGTATGGTATCTCATGCAGCTGCTGTTTCTTTTGGAGAAGAGGAGACCTAATTGAAGTTTCACATGTGCTTATCTGGGCATTTACAAAGCACAGCTACATACTGATTTGCTTATGGAATTCCTCTGAGCTGTTACAGAGTTCTTCATTCATATAAAAGGGTAATGATAGATGTAGTCTGAGCTGCCTCAGAGAAAGCTTTAATCTTCTTAGAGATATTTCTAAAGCTACTTGAGAATTATGGAAAATATGAGAGGGTGTAATTTCCATTTTACTTTTTTGCTATCAGTTCAGAGTATATTAAGAATATTTTTCTTTTCTATACTAAGACAGGTCTGATTGCTCTTTAGGATTAATATTTTCAGTAGATGATGTGACTGACCAGTAATGTAATAAAATTTCCACATTTTAAATCTACCTGGAGGTTTATTTATAGTTTTTATGACAGCTCTACAATATAAATATTATTACCACCACACAATTCTCATTTTTCCAGATTTTAAAACTGAACCCCATAGAAGTTAAGTAACAAGCCCAAGGCTACATCACAGGTGAGTACTAGACCCGGGATTCTGGCCAAGATCTGCCTGGCTCCAAAACCCATGCTATTTCCACTATAGAGCACTCCCCTCCAAACCTCAATCCCCAACCTCTAACTTAAAGAAGAGCCATCCATCCATTCATTCAGCATTTGGTTTGCTCATTTAGTGTACTGGATCCTTTACACAGTGCAAGAAGAGGGATAAATAATAAGATATGGTACCGGCCCACAGAGAAATCACATTATTTTCTCCTACCCCTCAGTTAGTCAATAATAATGAGATAGCTATGCTATTTGTTTGTTGCTTTTTTGGTTAATCTTGGCTTGAGAATATTTTTCCCACTGATTTTTAGAGAGAGTAGAAGACAGGGAGGAAGGGATGTAGAAAAGAAGAGAAAGAGAGAGGTATCAATGCAAGAGAGACACATTGATTGGTTATCTCCACATACGCCTGACTAGGGATCAAACCTGCAACCCAGGTACATGCGCTTGACCAGAAATCAAAACTACACCCTTTGGTGCATGGACTGCTACTTTAATCAATTAGCTACACCAGCCAGGGCTATCTGTGCTATTTGAATATTAACAACTAGAGGCCTGGTGCATGAAACTTGCAGCCCAGCCTGCACCCTCTCTGATGTGGGACCCCTCAGGAGAAGTCTGACTGCCAGTTTAGGCCCTGGGGATCAGGGCCTAAAGTGGCAGTTGGACATTCCTCTCACAATCCAGGACTGCTGGCTCCTAACTGCTCACCTGCCTGCCTGCCTGATCTCCCCTAACTGCTCTCCCTGCTGGCTTGGTCAACCCTAATTGCTCCCTACTGCCAGCCTGGTTGCCCCTAACTGTCCCCCACTGCCAGCCTGGTTGCCTCTCACTATCTCCCCTGTTGGTCTGGTTGCCCCCAACTCCCACCCCCACTGGCCTGGTCACCCATAACTGCCCCCCTTGCTGGCCTGGTTTACTCCAACTGCCCCCTTCCCAGCCTAGTCACCTGAACTTCCCCCGCTGCTGGCCTACTCACCCCATGCAGTCAGTCGTTTGGTCGTCCCTCACTAAACCCCCTGCTGACCTGGTTGCCCCACACAACCTGCTGTTCAGTTATTTGGTTGTCCCTCACTAACCCCCCTGATGGTTGCCCCACGCAATCTGTGTTTGGGCATCGGTCCAGCTGTTTCAGTCATGATGGCCCCTGGCTTTTTATATATTAGGATTAATTATATCACTTAATAATATGTATTTGTATTTCACCTCATTCCAAAGGAAAGATTTTAGGAGACACCTTTCAAAAACAGAAGCAAATATCTATAAGAGACTTCCATTTCACTACATTTGGCTTGGGTCTTATGAACTAATGATTAAACTACCTTTTATCTTACCCAGGCCCAGCTATGAGGATAGAGCCCATATACCACCTCAGGAAATTCAGGATAGCCAGCATTTGAGATACTGAAAATGAAGTATTTAGGAAAGGCCCTGGGTAAGTTGCTAAACTCTTGAAATCCTATATAATAAAAGCCTAATATGCTAAGTGTCCACTTTTCCATTCAACCAATCAAAGTGTAATGGGCTAATGATATGCTAAGGCTGTTCAATTGCTAGCTATGATGTGCAATGACCCCCAGAGGGCAGACAGTCGACCGGCCAACCAGTCGATATGATGTGCACTGACCACCAGGGGACAGACGCTCCAACTGGTAGGTTAGCTTGCTGCGGGGTCCAGCTGATCAGGACTGAGGGAGACAGGCTGGACATGCCCTGGAGCTCTCCTGCAGTCCCTCCTCAGATGGCCAACCTCCTGTGTCCCTGATCATGCACTAGGGGGTCCCTCAGCCTGGCCTGCTCCCTCTTGCAATCCAGGATGAGGGACCCCCCCTCCACCTTGAGTGTATGAATTTCATGCACTGGGCCTCTAGTACTTCTATATTTGTTGTAAAGACTATACCAGTAACTGAACTAAGCTGTAGATGTAATTAATAATTTCTAATGTCAACTCATTAATTTAAGCTGATTGTTGCAGAATGTCACCCTGACCATTAACAAATGGGTCTCCTGCTGTAATGTGACCTAGGTAATATTAGAGATATTGAATATATTACCATCTCAGACTGATTTTTTATAAGTTAGACAATTTTGGAATGCAATTGCTTCTGGGTCAACTTGAAAGAGAAGTGCAATTTCCTACTTACTGAAATTATGAGTAAGAACTCAGGGATGCTGCCAGCTACAGTCTTGTCACTGGATCTGTGAGTAGCCCCTGGCGACACGGAGGGGACCAAGGTGACAATGGCAATAGGGCCGAGTGCAAGGCTTGCCTGCTGCTCTAGAAACAGGCAGCATTGCTGGGGTGGCATCATTCAGAGGGGTTGATGGCATAGGAAATGGATATGCCATCATTGGCCGGGTCTGCGATACAGTTTCTCTGAGTCCAGATTGTGAGGGAAGCACTGGCATCGAGTGCGTACCTAGCCGTGATGAGCAGGCAATGGGCCCAGCAACTGCCGCAGAGCCCAGGAGCCAGGGCCAGAGGGTGACTGATTTAAGGGGGAAGTTATTGGAAGAGTTTGATGCATTCCCTTCACCAAATGGTGGCTCAGACGGGGGCCTCATTTAACCTATGACAGGGGGTCAGACAAAAGACCACACTTGCAATTCTTAAAATTCAACAAATTATTTCAAAAATATTAAAATGATTGGATGAATATTTTGCACAATTTATATCTGTTAGTGAGCAGTTGTATGCTCTCTCATTTAGTTGATCTAGAGAATAGAAGGAAAAATGTTAATGTGTGATTTATATATTAATTTATTTTACTACTAGAGGCTCAGCACATGATTGAAATCTTGTGAGAAGGCGCCCTGCTCCTGACCTGTGAGGCACCTGCCAGCCACGTTGTATCGGCTGGGGTGGGGACAGGTGCTCCTGTGTGTTGTGTCTCTACTCTGGCCACCACCAGCCCCAGCCTCCCCTCGGCCACTGGGGCTAGGGGTGGCAAGCAGTCCCCTCCCGCCTATCTGAGTGGTCATGATGCAGCCTCCTCCGGAGAGGTTCTGACGCTCAGCTAATTAGCATATTCCCTGTTTATATATATATAGATGCTGATTGTGAAGTATTTTTAATTTCACCCATGGATAGGCCCCAGTTTAAAACCAGTGAAAGGTCTAGTGGTTCTCCCCACCTCAGGAGGAGACTGAGCTAAATGCCCGAGAGAGCCAACTGGAAAAGTGCTGCCAGCCACACCAGGGTGCCATCCAGAAATATGTACATCAATAGCTCTGAGCCATAAGTGTACCAAGAAGACCACATCCTTTCTTAACCCAGGTTACATCGTTATTAGCACAAATCAGCGGTTCTTACACCTCTGGGCCCCTTTCATTGATAAGGTAATAATTTCCATGTGGCACCGACCCTTCTGAATCCTTGATCCATTCCTGCTAGAATATTCTGTGACCAGTGAATCTGTGAAGTGCTCCAAATCCCCCCTTTTCTCCAAAAGCTTCTGGAGAGGTGGGGACATACTCCTTAGACAAAGAGAATGGAAACTATCCTATTGGAAAAGAACTTCACAGGAATAAAGGAAACCAAGTCTCTGACCACAGCAATCTGTTTTACAGGAAAATTATTAAACCAAACCCAAAACATATAAATACCCTTTCCTATTTAAGGTCTCTTGATAGTTGAAAATATTAAGAAATAAAGCCTTTTCTATTCAAAAGTTCACTGAAATTTTTAAAAAGAAGTAATCATTAAAATCCTTCCTTTAAAGTGATTTTCCTGGACTTTCTACCCTAAGAAATAATCACCATAGAAACAGGGTCTGAGGTCACTTGGATCGAAATCTGCCCTTGGAACTGAAGGGCTCTATTCAATCAAGTTCTGAAAGAAGTAGCCGATGCTACTTCTGAACCCATTTCAAGAACCTGTTCTGATTACAGAGCCTAGTTGATGGTTCTACTCAGAGCACTAGTCCACAGAGCATTAGTCAACAGAGCAGCAACCCCCAGCTAGCGAGCCGCATGGGGCTCGCTAGCCGCAGTTTGCCAACCATTGCACCAGTCAAAAGATGCCACATTCAACTCTAAGCTGAAATTCTGATTTTTATCCCAAAGTAAACATCACATGGTAACTGCATCATAATGCACAGTTAATGCACAGTTGCAGGTTAAGCTGAATTTTTTTTTTAATTTTACTTTATTGATTTTTTACAGAGAGGGAGGGAGATAGTTAGAAACATCGATGAGAGAGAAACATGGATCAGCTGCCTCTTGCCCACCCCTACTGGGGGACGTGCCCGAAACCAAGGTATATGTCCTTGACCAGAATCAAACCTGGGACCCTTCAGTCAGCAGGCCGACGCTCTATCCACTGAGCCAAACCAGTTTCGTCTAAGCTGAATTTTTTAAAAGCAAATTCTTCTTGGACCTGTGGAGGAACCAAATACATTTGTTTACCTGTCCATGAAATTACATATGCTTACTGAATTGGATGGATAAAAACGGCTAGAGACTTTATTATTGTGTACTTTTCCCCTCTAATAAATGCTTTTTAGCATTGTAGTTGGATTTGGGCCTTTCTGAGATTCTGACTGAGAAATCACTATAACCCTTGTTAAAATGCAAATTCCAGTGCCCACCTCATGTATTTTAAATGACTCCCTGAGACTGGGGTTGGAGAATCTGCATTTTAATAAGAACTCCAGTGATTATTAAGAACAGTGAGCTCTGAGGATACTTGCTCTATGAGACAAGGAGTGATGACATTCATATATGCATGCTACTCATTCATTCACCCATTCATTCACTAATTGCACAGCCATTTATTGAGTACATTCTCCTGAGTGCTGATAATATAGAAATTAACAAAATGCAATTAAGGTCCAGATTTAATTTGTTTCTCCACCAGAGGCAATATTGTCTCCTGGGGGACATTTGGCAGTTTGGGGGAACATTTTTGGTTGTCACAACTGGGAGTGGGGGTGGTAGCTAGTGGGTAGAGCCCAGAAGCTGCTATACATCTTAAAGAGCACAGGACAGTGCTCCCTCCAGCGAAAACGAAAGAGATCCGCCCTAAAGTGTCAATAGTGCTGGGGCCGAGAAACCCTGATTTGTACTGTACACATTCATTCATGCAGGCCAATCACTGGAATTACCTAGAAGCGTTTCAGATATCCATATCTTATAAATTATTGTCTGACAAATGTGCATGTACATTGAGAAGTGGGGCTGAACCACGAATATGTGGATTACTAGGTGCTACAACTAAACAAGTCCTGATTTGCAGTGTGAACAGCAGAAGGAACTTTCATCTGCGCCATAAAAAGGCCCCAGTGACATGCCATGGTTACTCTCCCAACATGATTTTATGAAGGAAGACATATTGCCAAACTGATTTTGGATTATCTTTACTGTAAGGTTCGAGGAGCAGGAAACGGGAATCGGGGACTAAGGCATGTTAAAGAGGAAGTTTATTCCGCACTAACGAGTGAGATTCATTACAGAGGAGGGTAGAAAAACCAGGATTAGAGGAGAGGAGGAAAAGGAGAAGGACCCAGCCCAGCCGGACGACTGCCTTACCGACTGGGGAGACAGCAACACGTGCAGTGGTGAACACGCTTTGTGTTTGCTAAGCTGATTTCCTTTTGAATAAATCTCTTTAGATATTTAAATCAGTATCTTTAATCTTTTTCCATGCCCCACTCACCTGAGGTACATCATCATTTCTAACTGTAATTGGCTTACTTGATTGTACCTTTGGTGGGGGTGGATGGGATGGCTTATAAAAGAACGTATCAGAATGAGATGCATAGTTAAAATTCCTTCTCCATCCATCTCCCACTATCCTGGTTGAAAATCATTGCTTCAGTAATCTAGACAAACTTCTGAAAAGGCATTCTCATCTAATCTAAAATTTCCCCGTGTTTTTTAAATCATTTTGCATCCACACCTGTTTGAAATGGCCAGGCACAAACAAGTGTTAATACATTCACTGGCTTCCCTGGAAGTGGTACAGAAGGTTAATGGAGTGATACAGCAGAGATGGGCCATCTGACTTCCATTTTATTTCCAACGTGCTTTTAAACACACAAACTCTTGGTCACCATATTACATTTCTTTGGGTATCCAGCTGTAAGTATGTATCAAACAGTGTGGCAAATCTTGCATATAGAAATTTAATGGGGTCAGTATCTCAATACAGAGAATAAAGATTTGAATTTTTATTTTTGTTTTAAAAAATACACAATTTTAGCAGATGTGATAATATTTCAAGGACTTTTTCCTAATAGATTCATTCCTTTACAGGAAACAGATTTCCAATGTGATATGATGTTTAAGGTGTTAGGCAGAGCTTCTAAGAGCCCCGCTTCCTTCTGCCACAGATAAACAGCACAGCAGTTTGTGAAAAGACATTATGCCATGTGAACATATTAGCCTCCAGGCTGTCTCACTTAAACTGTCTATGCGCCTCCTCACGGAATGCTCGCTGGCAGAAATCCCCGCCAGGAATGCCCCATAGCCATCTGCTCTATCCTTGGTACCCTGCTTATGTGCCAGGGGGGGGTGGCAATCTCTCCCCAAATATTGCTTAGGTGCTTAGATGGCTAAATAGGGCAACATAAAAACAATTATTATATACTCAAGGCACGTGGGTTGTTATTGTGTTATGATATTTGATTCCACTTTGCTGTCCTGCATTTTCAAATCCATTCTGCTAGCTGTTTGTAAACATGCACAGATGCAGGGTGGAGGGGGCAGGGCGGAGTGGGAAGAGCAGCTTCCTGCTGAGTAAAGGGAAGCCCCAAGGGGGGATCTGTGTCCTGTCTCTGCGCTGCCTTTAACTGAAGATGCAACTTTGAGCAAGTCACTCCTCCCTTGTACTTTCCTATATTAAAAAGGAAAGACTTTTCCACAGATTAACCTTATAGAATGGGAAAAAAAAAACAACAACACTATAGCATCAAAAAATAAATTCAAAAGGTAAATGATGGACGGCAAAACAACAGTCAATCAACCAAATTATTTGCAATACTGATGAAAAAGGGTTACTATCCCTAATTAAGAGCACCTCCAAATTGGTGAGAATGAAAAAACAGACAACAAATAGGCAAAGAACATGATAGGTTTCATGGAACATGAAAAGCAAATGACCAATAAATACGTGACAACATATTTACAATGTTCAAAGCAATATTGGAACACGGTTTGTTTTTAATGCCTCTCACTAGCAAATAGAAAAAACAAACATGATGGTTAATATCCAGTGCGAGTGTGAGTGGAGGGACACTTTCAGGCACTGTGGCAGGAATGTGGATTGCTGCAACTCTTAGGATGTCAGTAATCTGACAATGCCTATCAACTTGCCTAGCAACGCCATTTGCGAACATCTACCCTATAGAAATAGAAGCAATGTGTTATAGGAGATTTTTATTGTAGAGTGGAACCAAACATACCAGCAAATGGCCTGTGAATCCCCATTAACAGGAAATAGTCGAACAAGTCATATCAGTGATTCTCAACCAGGAGTGATTATGTGCCCCAGGGGACATTGGCAATATCTGGAGATATTTTTGATTGTCGCAACTGGGGGCTGAAGGACACTGGCATCCAGTGGATAAAGGCCAGGAATTTCACTAAATATCTTACAGTGTACAAACCAGCCACCCCAAACAAATAATCTGGCCCCAAATACCAATAATGTTGAGGTTAAGAAACCTGCATGTTAGTGTGTATATATACTGAAGTGAGTCCTTGAGACAATACTAAGAAAAAGTCAGACTAGTTTGTCATATTCCATTTTATTAAAATATTATCAAATAACTCCAATCATATATATGTGTATGAGCATAGTGTAAAGTATGAAGATATTTATGTCAAGCTGGTAACACTGCTTCCCTTGGGAAGGACAATGGGTAGTGGTATGGAAAGAAATACTATCCCCCACCCCCTGCAAATACTCAGACACATGCACTCCTGAATGCCTGTTGGGGATGGCTGAACCAAAATCATATGGGATACTTTTGAAAAATGTGTATTTCCTGGACACAGTCCAGATTTCTTGAATCAAACACGATAGATGTGAACATTTCAAAAGTTCCCCCCAGATTATCTTTTGGAAAAGATGGAGCTGCCTTCTATTTAAGTCCTTATATTTCATGCCATTGAGATGCTCTCTATTTTATTTTGATAGCAAAGTACTGTTTTGGGGGGAATATAGCAGCCTAAAAGCCAGGAACAATGCTTCTAGAGGTAATCTGACAGAGTCTTATTATGTCCTCACATGGTGGAGAGAAAGCACTCTGGTCCTTTCCTTCCCTTTTAAAAGAACCAAACCCATCACAGGCTCTCGATTCCCCTGACCTCATCCAAACTCAATTACCTCTCAAAGGCCACATCTCCAAATATCATCACAGTCCCGATTAGGGCTTCAACATAAGAACTTGGAAGGGACATCAATATTCAGTCCATAGCAATGGCCCTGCCATGGCCAGTTACCTCCTGCCTTTGTCTTATGAGGGCAGGTGATGTTTCCCAGCAGAAGGCTGCCTTTTGCTGGTACGTACATATAAAGATGATAAAGAGGAATTGTCGTCTTAGCAGGTGTTGTGGTGAAAACACTCTACAGTGCTAACTCGATTGGTTGCAATACCTGAGATGGCACAGATGGAAGAAAATATAGAGCAGTGTGGGTCAGAAGCTTGGACTTGTGTTTGCTGAAGTATGTTCTGTTCTACCACCTGCCACTCATGGGAAGTCAGGTATCTGGGAAGATACTCTGATATTCCGAGGCCAAGAAGGCATCTGCCGTTGCACCAGGCATGCTGAGAAAAGCAAATCATCTCTGAGTGCACTAAATGACACGGGTGAGTTAATGCAGCTGTTAGGCTTTAGGCACCTGGGAGAGTGAGAAGCAGAGGAAAGCTGTCTTAGTGAGCTTCATTCTCTCAGCCTGGCCTTGCTGTGCTGCAAAATGGTCAGGAATAAATCATTTTAACTTCTGCGCCCTGTTCTGTTCAATGTGATTGTTAATGCCTGCCTTAGTGAATGAAGATTACAAGTAATCCAAGGAAAGTTTAAGAAGACACACCATGTATTAATAACTTCAATGATTTTGATGATTTTTATTTTAAGAAAAAGATTAGCCCAGGCCGTGTGGCTCAGTGTGTAAGCATCAACCTATGAACCAGGAGGGTATGGTTCAATTCCTGGTCAGAGAATATGCCTGGGTCAAGGGTCCAATCCCCAGTGTGGGGTGTTCAGGAGGCAGCTGATCAATTATTCTCTCTCATCACTGATGTTTCCCTCTCACTCTCTCTCCCTATCCCTTCCCCTCTGAAATCAATAAAAATTACATTTTTAAAAAAGAATAAGATCAAATAACTTTTATTCATCTATAAAATCTTATACAATAAAAGGCCACTTAAAAGGTTTCATCATGATTCAAGACCATGCACTTTTGAATATTAAATTATGAAATTAAAAATGTCTAAGGGATTAATGGAATGACATGAAAGGCAGAGAATTTCCAAATGAATCATTAGCAAAACTGTCCTTCCAATTATAAAATGACTTTTCCATGAAATCAATAAAACTGATATTACTAGGACAAATAAATAGCTAAAGGATCATTAGGCCTTTCCTGAATCGCTTGTAATTTTATATTTTTCAAATTAAGTTCAGTTTCCCAAATATTAATTTGGCTTTTACAATGTGTAAGGTGTCTTGCTAGATATTGGGGATAGTAAGATAAATGTGAAACAGTACAAAGAGGGGACATTAGAATTTCCATGAAAACAGCTAAAAGGATTAATAAAAATTGACCTGTAGAGAGGTAAATAAATGTTACTAATAATAGAATGCAGTTTCTTTCTAGAATGAACATTCATTTGTAACGATTAACCATTTTCTTCTTTCTGTGCTTGGAAATGTCACTTTATTAAACTCATACAATTCACATATTCAAGTTTCATAAAATAGAACCTATCAAGTTATTGACTGAGTATTCATGGTAAAGATAGAAATTCAAAAGTTCAACTATTTAATGTAAGTTGCATTGTTGTTTACTGGGGTAAAAATGCTTGCAAATAAAGAAAATGAATCTTCATATTAATCTTATATTTTAAAAAAAAA
>PVJN01027826.1:0-27463 GCA_004026805.1 Lasiurus borealis
GCTGAGCTCTGGCTCTGTGAGCCTTGGGTGCGGAGGGACCAGGGCAGGAAGCAGAGGCACCGAGGTGGCAGTGTCTCTGTGTCCTGTGGCTGCCAGAGGAAGTAGCAGACACTCGGGGTCTTACAACAACGGGGACTTATTCTCTGGTTCTGGTGCCAGGTGTCCGAAATCAGCCGCCGCAGGGGTTCCTTCTCAGAGGCTCAGGGGGAGAACGTGTCCCAGGCCCTCTCCCAGCTCCTGGGGGCGGCCATCCCTGGGGTCCCTGCTGCACCGCCTGCTCCCAGTCTCTGCCTCCATGGTCACATGGTCTTCCCTCCTGTCTGTCTGCTCTTCCCACAGGACCCCAGTCATATTGGATGAGGGCCGCTCCTCCATGTCCTCATCTAACCTGATTCCATGGCAAAGGCTATTTCCAAAGGAGGTCCCGTTCACAAGTGCCAGCGGGTAGGACTTAGACATATGTACCCCCTAACAGCAGGGGTCCTTGACTCTGCTAACTCAGAGGGGGTAGAGCTGTGGCTCCCATGGGCAGGAGGAATGTGTGTAGCCCAGGTACCCCCCCCCCTCCCGGGGTGTCCTACGCTCCCTTTCCCTATTTGATGATACCCTGTTTCCCCGAAAATAAGACAGTGTCTTATATTAATTTTTGCTCCCAAAGATGTGCTAGGTCTTATTTTCAGAGGCTGTCTTATTTTTCCACGAAGAATACGGTACACATTTATTGTTGAACAAAAAAAAAAAGGAATTTGTTACCTGTATGCGGTACGGTAGTAGTTGTCATCACAATCCAGCTCACTGATTGGCCGCAGCACAGCCAGAGCTGTTCAGGCAGTGTGAGGTCTCTTTAAATCAGGAGTCAGATGCCTTAGGGTAGCTTTGGGGGACTTATATTTCGGGGAGGCCTTATTATCGGGGAGGTCTTATTTTGGGGGGGATGCCTTATATTACAGTGAGAGGCAAAACTGGAAGTAGGTCTTATTTTCGGGGGATGTCTTACTTTCGGGGAAACAGAGTAAGTGGACAAGGGTAGCAGGCAAAGCCTCCAAAGGGCTTGGGACCAGGAACTAGATGCCCGAGGGGTGAGAGTCAGGACCAGGCCCGCAGAGAGGGCTGGAGGAAGGGGACCTGGAATACATGATGGGACCCCTGCAGAGGCAGGGGTGGCATCTGCCCACCAGCCCTTCTCTCTGGCTTCCCCAGGAAGAGCCTTCTGCAGGAGCCCGAAGGGGCTGCTCCCCAGCCGAGCTAGGGACAGACAGCCCTGGGATCAGCCCTCCGGGGAGTTCAGTCCTTTTCCTTGGGCATTTGAGAGCGGGCTCTAGGTTCCAGCCTGTTGAGACACCTGGTGTCGCTCCTGTGGAGACCAGCAGGTGCTCCCCTCCCATCTCAGCGTTTGTGCAGGCAGTGGCCCCAGGAACTCTGGGGACTGCGCAGGATGACTAGCAGTAGCTGGGGCTCAAAGCTGCCACTTCTCCCGGGGGGAACCATTCCAAAAGGCAGCTCCTCCCAGGCCTCAGGCTCCGGGTCTTAGGTGCACCTGTGCGAGCTGCCCCCAGTGAGACCTCGATCTTCTGTGCACATCTGGTGGCAGGGCAGGCAGGCAGAGTGGCATGGCCCCATGACTATCCAGTGCTGGGCCAGCTGAGCACTCCTCTTCTTCCCCTCCCCCTTCCCCCCTCCCCCTTCCCCTTCTTCTTCCTCTTCCTCTTCCTCCTCCTCCTCTTCTCCTCCTCTCTTCTCCTCCTCCTCCTCCTCCTCTTCCTCCTTCTTCCTCTTCTTCTCCTTTTCAGTTTGTTTGAAGAAAAGGAAGGCCCAGTTTTTTGTTCTTTTGTTCTATTAAAAAAATTGTTTTTTTGTTAATCCTCACCCAAGGATACATTTTCCATTGATTTCTGGAGTGGAAAGTAGGGAGAGGGAACGAGGGAGAGGAGAGAGAGAGAGAGAGAAAGAGAGAGAGAGAAGGAGGGAGAGATATCACTGGGAAAGAGACACATTGATTGGTTGTCTCCCACACACAGAACCTGCACCAGGAATCAAACCACTGACCTTTTGGTGAGCAGGACACTGACCTTGGTTATTATCTGCTTGATCTGAGAATAAAACAGTAGGTAATCATTGTTTCATAAATGCAGTGTCTTCTCCTACCTCTCTGAAAATTCCTCAAACTTCTATTTCTCATCATTGCTAGTTGAATAAGTTTGAATAACCTTTTTTTCATCTGTTTTTACTTTGGTTTCTAACTTTACAATTCAATGCTTTCTGGACACCCCCAACAGTTTTCTTCATATTTAAGAGCAAATCACAAAGTTTTGGCCTATTTTATGCCAAAAATTACCACCATAAACAAGTATACTTAAATAAATGTTTTTATTGAAAAACCTTTATTTTTATTTTTTTTTTAGAGAAAGGGATAAAGAGATAGAAACATCAATGAGAGACAGAGGAACATTATTGATCAGCTGCTTCCTGCATGCCCCATACTGGGGATTAGGCTAGCAACCTGGGCTTGTGCTCTGATCAGGAATCAACCCAGGGACCCCTTGGTCCTGGGGTGACACTCACCCACTGAGCCATGCTGGTCGGGTGCAAGAATCCTTTTCTAAGGAACGGGAACCACTGTGTTTGTTACGAGTTCAAATGCTGCCTCGGACTGTCAGCCTGGTTGGCTGGTGGACTATTTGATTCTGTTCTAAGATGACGGGGCAGAAACTGGGACATCCCAGATGCCAGCCTCTGGGACTAAAGGTTCTATAGGTGGATTTTTCACCTCCTCCTGGGGTGACCCCGACTACAGGAGGGAGAGGAGGACCTGGTCCTGACCATGTTTCCAGTCTCAGGGCTCTCACCACCTTCCTCTGTGCGAGATGACCTTCTCCAGCCCCTGCCAAGGTCTGAGTTGCCTGGGCCCCTCAAGTTCAAGGGGGCCCCACCTCCATGTGTCCTCCTGCACAGTGAGGGGCTTCAAACCAAGCACCAGAACCCCCAACCCCCTCTCTTTCCTCCCCTCCATCTGATTCCCAGCGGCCATCCCTGAATCCATCTCCTCCTTTGCTCTGACTTGATACCCTGCATTTGTCTGCTCTGTGCTGTCTCTGAGGCGGGACCTAGGAGGATGGGCGGGTCGGCCGGGCCATTCACCCGCTCCCGTCACTGGCAGCCACTCGTTCCCATTTCCACAGCTTCCTGGTACCAGCTGCCTCGTTTGCCTCACTCTGCCCTGTGGCTTCCTGGGACATCCCCACCTGTATTTTCCTCCTGACAAACTTGGGGGTCACGTTGAATGTTCCAGATTTGTCTGCTGTTCACATTCTATTGGGATTTGAAGAGTTGATATTTGATGACACCGTCTTTTTTTTAAGATTGAATGACATTTTATTTCCTGAGTTTCCTTGTCAAGGAAGTTTTGTGGTTGTCACCGGATTAGGAATGTAAGGACACGGCCGGGAATGGAGTCTTTACCATCACGGCATCGCATTAATTATACTGAGATTAAAAGATGAGTTTCTTCTTTGTCTCCTGATTTGTGTTCACAGCATTTATCTTGCATGCAGACACCTTGGGAAACTTAATCTTAAAACTTTTGCAGTTGAGGCTTTTGGCTTTTCTGGGAAGAAGGCCGTATTACCTGCCAATGATAGTTAAGAGATTCCCCCCCAAGACCCTCAAACCTCTTGTTTCTGTTTCGGGCAGATCTGCTCCAACTGATCAAATGCTGTCTTTGTCCCAGGTCTGGCCCCGCTGGTTACGCCCAGCCTGGTGCCGGGACGGGAAGTCTGGGTCCAGCATCAGGCTGGGTGTTGGGGCCTGTGGCTTCTCCCTGATCCCTCTGTGACTTGCCTTCCTGTCATCTGGGCCTGGGAACCAGCCCCAAACCCACACCCACTGTTGAGGTGGGTAAAGTTCAGGGCTCTGTCCAGACCAGTGGCAGGGAGGGAGGAACCCCCACTTTCGCCCAAGGTCTTGCCCCTGGGCCTGAGGACTTTCTAGGTCTGAGAGCCCAGCCAGTTCCCTCCTGGGGGCCCCCTGGCCGTGTTGGATCCTGGTTGTTTCCTGTGGAGATCCCCAGTGTCTCCTGAAGATTCTGAATCTGGGTGCCCCCGGAGACACCAGCATCTCAGCAAGGATGACAGGGACTCTGGCCCAGGAGGGAATGATGGGTTTCTAGAGACCTGAGCTCACCTAAGTACTGCAAAGCATCCCTTGATGAACTCCTCGCTGAGCTCAAGGGGGACAGAGGACCGGCGTGGTTCAGAAGTGTGGGAACCCCTCTTGCTTCTCCTGTGGAAGCATTGTCTGGTCCTATCCCATGCTTGGTGGAGAATGATTCTCAGAATGTCAAAGGGCAGAAAAGCCTGTCCCTGGCAGGTGGCTGGCCTCGGCCTGGGGTTGGACTTGGGGGACAGAGTTCCTCCATGCAGAAAGCAGGGAGTGTGAGAGGGGAGGTTGGCTCCCAGCACTGTGGGGATGGTGGGCATGTGCAGAAGGTGAGGAGAACCAGCAGTAAATCGGCACCTCTCACACCCTTTGCTGTGCATTTTGACAAAGCTTGATCATACATAGGATGTATGAGGACAGCTGAGCAGATGCCTGAGTGTCCTGGGGCGGCCATAACAAATGCCCCCGACTCAGGCCTTTAAACAAAACCCTGTTCTGTCCGTGATGGAGGCTGGAAGTCTACCATCAAGGTGTCAGCAGGCCCCCTCCCTCCAAAGGCTCCAGGGCAGCTGCCTCCTCCATCTCATGGTGCTGCTGGCAAACTCTGTCTGCAGGTCCAGCGAGTCTGTCCTTTTTGGGGGACACTGTGAGCCTCAAAAAAGGAGGAGGCAGGGGAGCACTGGGCCTGCTGTTCTCCTTCACCCTGCTCTTCGCTCAGGTGCCAGCTTCCCATCCCATCCGGCCCCTGCTCTGTTTTGTTTCAAAGCATCTGACTTATTATTTATTTAGTTCCTCATCTGAGAATAGGGTTATCGATTTTAGGGAGAGGAAGGGAGAGAGAGGTGTGAGAAACATCAATCGATGGCCTCTTGTATGCGTCCTGATTGGAGAACGAACCCTCGACTTAGGTATGTGGCCTGACTGGGAATTGACCCTGAGACCCTTCAGTGAACAGGATGATGCAAAGCATCTCATTTCTTTATTCTTATGTGCATACTGTCATCTTACTACTGAAATGTCTCCAGCACCAATATTCGTATTATTTTTCTTTTTTGTTAATCCTTACCCAAGGATATTTTTCCACTGATTTTTAGAGAGAGTGGAAGGGAGAGACAGAGAGAAACATCAATGTGAGAGACGCATTGATTGGTTGCCTCCTGCATGAACCCTGACCAGGGCAGTGGAACCTGCAATCACGGTAAGTGCCCTTGACCAGAATCAAACCTGGGACCCTTCAGTCCACAGGCTGATGCTCTGTCTACTGAGCCAAACCAGCTAGGGCTCCAGCACCAATACTGAGTGTCTTCTCAGAGAGGATCCCTCATTTCTTATCTGATAGATGGTCTGCTGGTCACCACTGGTCCCACTGAAGGGATAAGCCCCACCTCCTCCCCTGCCCCACCCCAAAGGAGGGTGGCTTCCCCTTGGGCCAGTCTGGGCAGGAGGATAAAGGGGCTCAGAGGGGTCCAGGAGCAGAAGGCAGAGAGGCCTGGCATGGTGAGGATGCTGCTCAAAGCCCCATCCTCTCCATTCCCAGGCTGTGTCCCCGCCCCAGATCTCCTCACTGCTCCCCGCTCCCTTCTCTCCCTGCAGATGCTGTGGCTGCTGGCCCTGACTCTCCCCTGTCTGGGGAGCTCTAAACCAGTGACCTCAGGTGGGTGCTGACCCCTAGGCCTGGCTTGTCTCGGAATCCCTGACTCTGACCTCTCAGAGGCTGACCCTGGGATGGGGTGGTGATCCCCCTCTGAGGGTGGCTGTGGGAGGGACTGAGGATGGGGCCATGCTGAGTGCTGGGCAGCGGTGCCTGGGTCCCTGATGGCTCCTCCTCTGTTTCCCCAGATCCCGGCCCTGGGACTGAGCTGGTGGGCATCATGGGGGGACATGATGCTTCCAATGGGGCATGGCCGTGGCAGGTGGGCCTGTGGGTCTTTGATCCAACAAAGCACAAATGGGGTCTCTTTTGTGGGGGCTCCCTCATCCACCCCCAGTGGGTGCTGACCGCTGCCCACTGCACTGGAGGGTAAGTCTCTACTCTGCCAGCACCTGGGTTGGCGGGGGGAGAGGGGAGAGAGGGGGACAATGTGGCGAGGCATGTAACGTGTGTTGTGAGCAGATCTTGGGCTGAGTGGCTGCAACCCCCTCACCAGGATTCAGCTCCCTGGAGCTCCCCTTGCCCACCACAGAGGGGAGCTCTCTGGCCTCTGAGGGGCTGGCCCACTGCCTGCCCCAGCCTCTCAGAAGCCTTTGGCCTTCTGTCCCCAGGAGAAACCCGGTGCCTCGGCACTTTAAGGTCCAACTAGGACGAGTGATTCCCTCACTCAATGGCAGTGTGCAGGTGGCTAGGATCATCCGCCACCCCGACTACAGACTTGAAGAGGGAGCATTTGGTGGGGCAGACGTGGCACTTCTCAAACTGGAGGCCTCCGTGCTACCATCTAACCTCGTCAGGTGGATCAGCCTCCCGCCAAACTCGCCCGCAATCCCCCCAGGTACCCGGTGCTGGGTGACTGGCTGGGGCAACATTGGCTTTGAAGGTAAGAACCAGAACCAGGATGACACAAGGACGATGCTGTGCGGTCAGGGTGGGGGTGAGGCCAGGCTTTACAGATGAGGGCTCAGCTGGGGTCCCTCCAGGGTCTCCCTTGGGTGTAGGAGGCAGACAACTCAAGAAGACTCCATTTAGGAGTGGAGACCAAAGTAGCAAGAATGAGGCCATGGACATTTCTTTTTTTTAAATATTACCCAGGGATATTTTTTTCCATTGATTTTTAGAGAGAGTGGAAGGGAGGGGGAGAAACATGGATGTGAGAGACATATCTATTAGTTTCCTTCCCCATCAGGGCTGGGAATTGAACCTGCATCCCAGCTCCTTGACCTTGACTAAGAATCAAACCTGTGTTCCTTCGGGCCAGTGCTCTAACCACTGAGAACACTGGCCAGGGTGCCATGGGCATTTTTTTCCCTCACTCTGCACCAGGCCCTGTGTGCTCCCTCTCAGGGGTCCCATTCTCCTTGAGGCTCAATAGTGGGATGGAGACCAGGAGAGAGAACTTCAGGGACGTGCTTCAGGATTCACTATTAAATGGACAAAGCCCAATTTGACAGGAGGGCCACTCACTGTGCATTTCTTGGGGGAAAGCACTTGCTCTGATTTTTCCCAATAAAAATTATTTGTGGATAAAAAATATATTTCTCTGCCGGAACCGGTTTGGCTCAGTGGATAGAGCGTCGGCCTGCGGACTGAAGGGTCCCAGGTTCGATTCTGGTCGAGGGCATGTACCTTGGTTGCGGGTACATCTCCAGTGTGGGGCGTGCAGGAGGCAGCTGATCGATGTCTCTCTCTCATCGATGTTTCTAACTCTTTCCCTCTTCCTTCCTCTCTGTAAGAAATCAATAATAATAATAAAAAAAGAATATATATGTATGTATGTATATGTATATGTATGTGTGTGTGTATATATATATATATATATATATTCCTCTGTTTCTTTTTGGAGCTTGGTGCCCACAGTGTCAGCCTAGAGATTATCAGCCCATTGGCCTGGAAGTAACCTGGAGATTGGGGTCTTGGGTTACTCCCAGGGTTTCCCTCGAGGCACCGAACTCATACGCCTCCTCAGGATGACAGGCTCATTCGACTTCTTTTCACAGAGTGGCTACCACCGCCCCACAATCTGCAGCAAGTGGAGGTCCCCATCGTGGCGGATGAGATCTGTAGGCAGCAATACCTCACGGTGGGCATGGTTATCAAGGATGACATGCTGTGTGCGGGGAGTCAGGGCCGGGCCTCCTGCGAGGTGAGACCCTAGACTGTGCCTCCGTCCATTGCTCCTGCCTGCAGGGACCCTGAGTGTTGACCAACTGTCTCTTCTTCCTGCAGGGTGACTCTGGGGGCCCCTTGGTCTGTAAATGGAGGAACACCTGGGTCCAGGTAGGGGTGGTGAGTTGGGGAGGAAAATGCGGTCTTACCAACTTTCCTGGGGTCTATGCCCGAGTGACATCCTTCTTGTTTTGGATCCATGGTCACATTCACTCCTCTCATTGAGCCCGGGCCGGGCAAGGATGCTGCCCATATGAGATGAAGACAGGCTCTCCAGGGTGTCTGGGGGACCGTCACTGCTCCTTCCCAATGCCAGCTCTTCATTGCACCTAGCGCCCTCCTCAACCTCTCCCAACCCCCTCTGAGATCCTCCCTCCTCCCGCCTCTGCCACCTCCATCAGTCTGTCTCTGCCCTGACAGGCCGAAAGGAGAGGAGGGATGCGCTCTGAAGGGGCGGGGCACTGCAGGATTCCTGCCTCCTCCCCACCCTCTGTAGCTCATTAAACTGCATGAAAAACTGCTCTGGACTCAGTGTACTTACCTGTGGGTGTGGCCAAGGCGGCCGTGGGCGGTCCGTCCTGGTGGGGGAACCCAGGCTCTGGGAGGTGGACCAGGTGGGGATGGGCAAGTATGGCTGCAGCGCGGAAGAGGGAGACATGGATGGGCTCTCTTGGCTGGGGTGGAGGATGGGTGTTCTGCCTGGGGCTGGAGACCACAGCCTGAGGGCTGATCCCAGGGCGGCCCAGACTTTCCCCCTTCCTCCTGCCATCGAGGTCAGTGTGCAAGGGGTGCTTTGAAGGACTTGGACTTGGCAGCATACAAACAGGAAGCATTGTTTTCCATGGTCACCCTGCTCTGTCTGACCCGGAGGCAGCCGAATCCCCATTCTCCAATTTGATCAACTCTTTGGACAAAGTGAATTCCAGTCCCATATCCACTCAGAACCTCGGTCTCCCAGTCTGAGCTCCTCCCGGGCAGGGAGAACCTGTAGGGGCAGGGACAGACCCAGTTCCCCTCTTCCCTGCCCCACTGGCCAGAGAGGAGGCTGGTGAGGCAGACCCGCATCCTCCCTGGGCCGCTCTCCCGGTGCTGGCGCCCCTGCTGGAGAAGCGCACCGTCCTCTCAGGCTCCACAAAGCCCCGCCTTTCTCCTCCGGGGTGGGCGGGGCTCCCAGGGAGCAGAGAAGCTTCCTTCTCAAATGGAGAAGTGAGAAGGGGCTGTGGAGCCCCTCCTGCCCCAGGCGGTGACCTGCAGTTCCTGCTGGGTTAGGATTTGGGGGGGCGTTGCTGGTGCCCGGCTGGGGTAGGTCCCTGCACCCGAGGTTGGGGCCAGGACCCAGGAGAGCCTGGGGAGCCTGAGGCGGCCGGTACGGTGGGTGAGGGGGCTCCATTCCCTGCAGCCACAGGCTGGTCCCCAGCCTGATTCTAAAATGTGGTGGAGCCTTCGGGACCTTGCAGTGCCCAGGACCCCTGCCCCTGAGGCCAGGGTGGAAAGCCTGCTGTCTCCCCAAGACCCAGTCCTTCGGGGTGGGCTGCTCTCCAGTTAGGGAGAGTGGGAGCTCCAGGACCGGCGGAGCAGGAGCTGCGTCCCCCAGGGGCCCGGGACTGAAGCCTGGGTTTCCTGGCAGCCAGGAGCTCTCCAGGAACTCCTTTTTCTGGGAAAATGAGGCCCGAGACTCAGCTGGAAGGCACCACCTTGCAGATGGCCCTGTGGGGATCTGCTCCGCCCAGGGAGCGAGGAGGGGCTGACACAGCACAGCCTGGCGCCGTGCCCTCGCCCTCGGGTTCTGGTACACGTGCTGCCTCAGTGACTGCCCCGTCACGGGCCCTGTGGATGGGCGCTGCCAGGGGTCCACAGCCATCCAGGGCCCCCCTGCCGGCCAGGAGCCGCGTGGCTGCCTGCCTTGCCATGGGCCCTGGGGGACTGTGACTCTCTGTAGGGCTCCCTCCAGGGGTGAGGCGTAGTCAGACCTTAGTGTTTCCAGGGTTAAGCATGAGAGTCGAGTGACTCTGAGGCCAGTGCTCCCAGGCGGGAGAGGACCTGGACTTGGTGTTGGAGGGAAGGCTGGAGTGGCACATGCCTGGGCCTGGGGCCGTGTCTGCAGGCACGGCCATCATGGCCCCGCAGGCCTCTCTCAGGAGAATGGGCTCGGGCTGCTGCCCCACACCCCCACCTGGAATCACTGCCCGAGCACCTGGCTTCCTGGGCTCAGCAGTAAGCAAGGTGGCGGAGCCAGATGCCTGGGCTGGAGAGGACAGGGGCTTGCTGCCTCTGGTCTCTGAAATCTTCTCTAACTGAGCCCAGCAGAAGTGGGGGCACTGAGCCAGCAGGGCTTTGTCCCCCAAAGGAGACCCCCGCAGGCCAGGTCAGTGCCCATGGGGGCCCTCGGAGGGCGTTGGCCTCTTCCTCTTGTCTGAGGTGACGAGAGACACCCTCAGCGCTTGGAATGGAGATGCCATGCAGGTCTGCGCCCTTCCAGGTGAAGTCACACCTCAGTCACTACCAGGCTCGCCCACCTGTGGTGCCCAGGCCTGGTGTGTGTGTGTGTGTGTGTGTGTGTGTGTGTGTATGAGTGTATGTGTGAGTGTGTGAATGTGTGTGTGTATGTGTGTGTGTATATGTGTGTGTGAATGTGAGTATGTGAGTGTGTGAGTATGTGTGTGTGAGTGTGTGTGTGCGTGAGTGTGTATTTATGTATGTGTGTGTATGTGTGTGAGTGTGTGTATGTGAGTGTGTATATGTGTGTATGTGTGTATTTATGTATGTGTGAGTGTATAGTGTGTGTATGTGAGTGTGTATATGTGTGTATGTGTGTGTATGTATGTGTGTGTGAGTGTGTGAATGTGAGTGTGTGTATGTGTTTGAGTGTATGTGTGTATGTGTGTGACTGAGTGTGTGTGTTTGTGTGTGTATATGTGTGTGAGTGTGTGTGTTTGTGTGTATGTGTGAGTGTGTATATGTGTGTGAATGTGTGTGTATATGTGAGTGTGTATGTGTGAGTGTGTTTGTGTGTGTGAATATGTGTATGTGTGTGTGAGAGTGTGTATGTGTGTGTGAGTGTGTGTATGTGTGGGTGTATATGTGTGAGTGTGTGTGTTTGTGTGTGTATATATGTGTGTGTGAGATTGTGTATATCTGTGTGAATGTGTGTGTGTGTATGTGTGAGTGTGTATGTGTGTGTGAATGTGTGTATGTGTGTGTGTGAGTGTATGTGTGTGTGAGTGTGTGTATGTGTGAATGTATATGTGTGAGTGTGTGTATGTATGTGTGTGTGAGATTGTGTATGTGTGTGTGAGTGTGTATGTGTGAGTGTATATGTGTGAGTGTGTGTGTTTGTGTGAGTGTGTATATATGTGTGTGTGAGATTGTGTATGTGTGTGTGTGAGTGTGTATGTGTGAGTGTATATGTGTGAGTATGTGTGTATGTGTGTGTGTGTATGTGTGTGTGAGTGTGTGTGAGAGTGCGTGTGTGTGTTTGTGCTTAAACAACAGAAATTCATTCTCTCACCGGCTGGAGGCCAGAAGCCCTCAAGCAAGTTATTCTGGGCGACACCTCCTTCGAGACTCCTCCTTCTGGTGAGGGGAGCCGGACCCTTGGCTTGTGGAGGAACCACTGGACCCGCACCCCGGCCTCCCCTCCCCTCTGTGTCTCTACGCATCCTCCCCTATTCCTACAAGGACACCCATCACTGGCTATAGGCCCCCCTACTCCACTCTGGCCCCAGCTGACCTAGTTCCATCTGCATTTGTTTGTCAGTCAAGTCAGGTTCTGAGTGACCGCACTGGTCCACACTGACCTACCTCATTGGTGAGACTCCAGGCCACCAGGCTGTGTGCTCCTAAGATGGGGAGTGCCCTGAGGAGGCCCGGGGCAGGCACAGGACATCTTTAGGATCCCACTGCCCAGCACCCAGGGGCACCCCCATCCAAACCCAGGCCAGTGCAGGCCTCTGCACCTCTCAGGGGAAGCAGCCGCTCCACCCCTCACAGTGCCCTCCGGCCCGGGGCGCAGGCCACACAAAGGCTGCCGGCTCAGCACCCCAGGCTGCAGGCTGCACTGGCCTCACAGGGCGCAGCAGACGCGATGGTGTTGAAGGGATTGGCGATGGGCCAGCCCCCGGGGCCTGACAACGCGGCCATGCAGCCGGCACTGAGGGAGGTTCCTGAGATGGACTTACACGGTGTCTGGTACATAGAGCTCCTGTGTCTGGAGGCCAGGGAGCGAGAGGGGCAGCCGTCTTGGTGGGACAATGACACTGACCACCAGGCAGAGGCAGGGCTGCTGGGTCACAATGGGGGGCAGAACAGGCGGGCCCTGTGTCCCTTGGTGCCCCTCATCCATGTGAGGGCTGTGGACAGTGCTGCCGCCCAGTCTGAGAAGTCCCTGTGCCCAGAGCTCAGCTCCTCAGGGAGGGTGTGGGTCGTGCTGCCAGGTGAGCCCCAGAGTCCCAGTTGGGAGCAAAGGGTGGGCGTCTAGGTGGACAGTGAGGGGCCCCGTCGGCCTCAGTTGTTCCCTGAGCCTCTTCTTCCCAGTTTCCGGGGCAGGGACTCCTCGGTGGTCCTGCGGCCGCCTCCTCAGTACCCGAGGCGGAAGCGGTGGACGCTGCCGGTCCCCTCAGGGCGGGACCTGATAGCAGCATCTCGGAGGCCTGGCTGCCTCGCCCGTCAGGCCCCTCTTGGCTGTGCAGGAAGAGGCAGGGGCCGGCCCTGTGTCCCTGTGGGGGCCGCCGACTGGGTCTCCCGTGGGCTGGTCACAGGGTCATCAGCCTGCATTGGGCTCCAGCCTCGCCTTCTGCCCAGCTCTGCTCTGTCCACCTGCCCCCCAGGTGCCTCTCCCTGACTGGTACCCAGGAAAGCCCAGAGGGCAGTGTGCGTGGCCTCCGCTGGTGGCAGCGAGGGTGGCCACAGGCCACGTGCCAGTCCGATGGCATGCTCTCGTCAGATGGTGGCGTGCCCCACGCTGCCCACAGGGTTCGGCGGATTCAGGGGCTGCCCCGTGTCTCGAGGGGCATAGCGGCAGCTCAGGGTCTCTGCCTCCGTGGGTCCGCCTGCCTGGGCCCAGCGCTCCGGGCTTCTTCCAGCAAACCCGCACCTCCTGGCACGCTCTCCCTGCTCATGCCTTGGCCCGGCTGTGGTTGTGGCGGAGATCCCTGCAGCTAAAGGGGGCTGTTGCCCAGTGACAGCCAGAGGGCAGGTCCGGGGGAGGCAGCGCCAGGGCCCACAGCAGCTCCTCAGTGCCTGCTGACTGACCCCCGACCTGGGGTGGCCGGAGAGAGGAGAAGCTCTCTCTGCCCGTGGCCCAGCCAGGCGGTCCCCTGCCTGCCTCTTCCTGTGCCAGGGGATGCAGGGGTGCAGAGAGGTTCCCAAGGAGGGTCCCTCAAGGTGCAGATGCCCCTGCCCAGACCCAGGCTTCTCCATCCCCACACGGAGACCCCAGCCCTTGGTGGCCTCACCCAGGCCTCTGCCATCCCCGCAGATGCTGTGGCTGCTGTTCCTGAGCCTCCCAGGACTGGGGGGCTCCGTGCCCTTGTTCCCAGGTGAGTCCCGACTCCCTCTCTTCATCTTTTGCTCAGGCCCCTCAGCATCAACTCAGGGAGGGGCTCCTTCGGTCGTCCTGGGAGAGATGGAGTGCGAGGGGCCCTGCTGGGGTCCATGATGGTGTCCCCCTTTTCCCAGGTCCCGGCTCAGGGAGGCAGCAGGGTGGCAGCATGGGGGCTCACAATGCCCCCGCTGGGAGATGGCCTTGGCAGGTCAGCATCCGACGGTACAATAAGGAGCTGGAGCTGTGGCAGCACCTGTGTGGGGGCTCCCTCATCCACCCCCAGTGGGTGCTGACCGCGGCCCACTGCACCCAGCGGTGAGTCGCGAAGTCCGAGGCCCCCTGACAGGGGTGGGGTGGGAAACCCACAGAGGCGTGATGGGAGGTGGGCTGTGGGCAGGGCCCTGGGTCTGGGGGAAAGCAGCGGTCAGTGCAAGCCCCACTCCTGCTGTTGTGCCCGGACTGGCTCTGACCTGGAGGCTCCTCTGAGAGGCTCCTGTCCCTCCCCCAGGGAGGACGGGGAGGCTTATGACCTCAGGGTTCAAGTTGGGCGGCTGAGACTCTATGACCATGACTCACTGACAAATGTGACTAAGATCGTCCGCCACCCCAAGTTCAACCAGAGCCTGTCTGCAGAGGGGGGTGCGGACGTCGCCCTGCTGAAACTGGAGGCCCCCGTGACACTCTCCGAGCACATCGGCCTGGTCCCCCTCCCACCTGCCTGGCTGCAGGTCCCTGAGAGGAAGAGGTGCTGGGTGAGCGGCTGGGGTTACAGCAGCCTCGGAGGTAAGCTCAGGGAGACCTGCTGGCTGTGCGGGGCGGGGAGACACAGGGCAGCCACGCGAGGGGTGGCTGTGGCTTTGCTGAAAATACTTTATTCTCGGCAATTTGGGGGAGCCCTCCACCTTTTTATTGTGGCAAATGTGCATAACAATGTACCCGACGGTGGTAAGGGACAGTTCCGAGGTGTTCAGTGCCTTCAGCCTGTGGTGCAGCCCTCACCACCACCATCTCCAGCACTCCTCCTCACAAACGCAGTTGGGTCTCCATGAAAGGGTAACTCCCCTTCCCCAGGCTCTGGCCACCACAGAGCTGCTTTCTACTTCTATGCACTCACCTGTTCTGGACGCTTCATATGAATGTGAAGCGTACAACGTGGGCTTTCATTGGTTTTTCTTCCAAAAAAGAAAGCTTGACGCTTCAGGGCCCAGCTATATTGTAACCCGTGTGAGAACTGCGTTTCTTTTTGTGGCTGCGTAACATCCACTGGGTGGCGGGAGCGTTTTGTCGTCTGTTCCTGAATGAGAGACTGTTGCTGCCTTCTGGCTGTTGTCAATCATGCTGCTGTGAACCTGTGTGTTCAAGCACCGCCAGAGCACCTGTTCTCACGTTGTTTAAAACATTTTTCAATTACACTTTATAGTCAATATTATTTTCTATTAGGTTCCGGAGTTCAGCACAGTGGTTAGACAATCACATACTTTACAAAGTGCCTTCCCCCTCCCCCCGATATTTCCATACCTACCTGGCACCATACATGGCTATTACAGTATTATTGACTATATTCCCTAATCTGCACTTTACATTTCCTGTGACTATTTTGTAGCTACCCATTTTTGTTTTTTAATCTCTACACTTTTTCACTCAGCTCCCTAACCGCCCTCTGTCCCCCCGCCCTGCTCTGGCAACTATCAGTCTGTCCCTGTATCTATGAGCCTGTTTCTCTTTTGCTTGTTTATTTTATTATTTAGATTCCTCATAGAGATGAAATCATATGGCATTTGTCTTTCTCTGACTGACTTATTTCACTTAGCATAATGACAAGGTTTCTTTTTTTATGGCTCAGTATTTATTTCATTGTACATATAGGGTGGGGCAAAAGTAGGTTATAGTTGTTCATATGAAAAATAGAGCAATAATTAATAAGTAATAATGCAAGAATAAACTCTGTATTTGGCCTACTTATAACTGAGAGCCTACTTTTGCTTTATGTTATTCCAGAGGAGCGGTCACCAACCTTTCGGACATCGTAGACCACCACTGGTCCGCGGACCACTGGTTGGCGACCACTGTCCCAGAGGTCCCTTAAATCTTAAAAATTCTTTTTTCTTTTCCCTCTCTGATTAGGTATTTTCTGCCAGCTTGTCCTTTAAATTGCTGATTCGATTTTGTGCTTTATCTAATCTGCTATTGATTCCTTCTAGTGTATTCAATTCAGATCTCATGTCTTTCATTTCTGACTGTTTTCTCGTCTGGTTTCTATGTCCTTTTTTATGCCTACTGTTCCTTTATTGCAGCCCCACTGAGTTCATCAACCCTTTCCCTACATTCCTGGAGCATCCTTAGAACCTTTGTTTTGAACTCTGTGTCTGGTACATTGCTTGTCTCCATTTCACTTAGTTCTTTTTCTGAGGATTTCTCCTGTTTTTTTTTTTTTTTCATTTGGGGCATGTTTCTTTGTCTCCCCATTTTGGCCGCCTCTCTGTATTCCTTTCTTTGTGTTAGGTAGATCTGCTATGGCTCCCAGTCTTGGTAGGGTGGCTTTTGGGGTACATGTGCTGTGGAGCTCAGTGGTGCAGTCTCCCTGATTCCCTAAGCTAGGTGCCCCAGGAATGCCCCTGGTGTGGGTTGTGTAAGCCCTGCTGTTGTAGTTGAGTCTTGATTGTTGTTGGCCTGTTGTAGGTAGGGTTGACCCTCAAGCTGACTGACTATATTGACCCTGATCACAGAGTATGAGTGGCTGTGAGTAGGCTGTCCCCATGAAGCAGGATGTGTCCCAGCAGGGACTGTTGCTTGCAGAGATCTACCCTTGAGCGTGCCGCTTGTGGAGCTAATTGGGTTGTACCCTGTTGTGGGCTGGTCCTGGGGCCTCTGGGGAGGCACTCTGGTGCAGGTCAATGACAGACACCACCTGTGCCCAATCCTGGGATACCTGTTAGAAGCTACAAAGTGCTCCGCAGTGGATGGCTCCCTCTGCTAGGCCTGGGGGCACATGGGAGGGGCCAAGCTGCATACTGAGGCTGATTCCTAGCAATACCAAACCTGTGTCAGGACACAAAAGGCCCAAAGCACCCCAACACCTGCCTCTGCCTGCCAGTTGCCATTGGCTCTGCCACAGAAAGAGCCTCCAGCTAAGCTGGGTGCCTTAGGAATGTTCCTTGTGTGGGTGAGGTGAGCCCCGCTATTGTAGTTGAGTTGCATGAGGTAGTTTCTCTATGGGTCATTGGGTTGTTTTGTGATGTTCATCAAGTTGATACAGATTCAAACTCAGCGCCATGCTGGGTCTGACACCACTCAACAAAAGTCTCAGGCACACCAAGGCCAGCTACCACCCATCTCCCACCACCCACCACCCACTACCCACCACCCACCACCCACCACCCACCTCCTACTACCCACCACCCTCCTGGGGTCTTCAAATCTTTGTAGTAGGGTAGGGTCTCAGGGAGTTGTCAGGATGAGGCAAGTAGAGTTCATCAGGCTCACACACATTAGGATCTGGCAGTGAGGAGGGAGGGCTCTGCATAGTGGAGCTAGTCGGGGTGCCTGGGGAAAATGGCCTTCGCCTCAGAGACACACAACTCATTCTCTCCCGGTGTGTCTCCAACAGCCCTGGAGTCTGCTCAGGCCTCCTGGAGCATCTTCTGAGAAAGACTACATGGGCCTGGCCAGTGGCAGTGAGCAGAGTCCCCTGCAGGGCATGAGCTTGGTAGGGCAGGACCAGTGGAAGCCTGAAGTTTTGCGGGGGGCGGTGTGTGTGTGTGTGTGCGCGTACATTCCCCTAGGCTGAAGCTCTATGGAGGGGTGTGTTCAACTCAGGAAAGATGGCTTTTGTGGGCATGTGGGAGAGTGACTCAGCACTGGATAAAGGAGGCTGCCACTCCAGCCCTCTCCCCAAAGCCATATAACCCAAGCTCTCCCTGTGTGACTCCCATCCACTCTGAGCCACTGTCGCTGTGCTGGAGCCCAGGTTGAGTACCTGCAAATGAGATGTTTGTGCACTGGCCCTTTAAAATGGTGTCGGGATTTCTAGCAGTCTCCTGTCTCACTCTGGCAAGTGCAGTGCCCACTGATGTTCACAGCCAGATGTTATGTAGCTCCTCTTCCAGGTACTGGTGTTTCAGGCTGGCAGCTCAGGAGGGGGTGGAGACCCCTCCCTTCTCAGAGGGGACCTTTGCAGCTGTGGTGTCCCTCCTAAGTCTCAATGCCAGCCCTTTCTGTGTCTCCACCCTCCCTACCCATCTCCATGTGGCTTTTTCTCTGTGTCCTTAATGATAAGACTTCCTTTCAGGCAGTCTTCAGTTGGTTATTCAGGTTGATTGTCTGTAATGTAGCTATGATTCTGACTTGGCCCTGGGAGGAGATGAGTGTACCTTCCACCTACTCTATCACCATCTTGGACCCCTGTTTTCAATTCTTTCGGGATAGACTAGGAGTGGAATTTCTGGGCCATGTGCGAATTCTAGATTTGGTTATCAGAGGGGGGATTTCCTGTTGAGTCTAAATGTGTGCAGAGCTGCGGTTTCATGATCAGATTCATGGACACTGAGGACACAGGTGTTTACTCTGCCAGGCCAACAGGCCTTCTCGTGGCTCTGCCTGGGTGCTCCCCACACCCCGGCGGGTGAGGGAGATGTTTGGATCTTGATTGTCTTCCTGACTCAGTCTGGGAGCCAAAGCAGGGCCTGTGGTGATCTCACAGTGCCCAGGTCCCTAAATCAGAATGAAAACCCGACCCATCAGCGCAGAAGTGTTGTGATGCATTCCTCTGGGATGAGCCTTGATCCATTCCTTTTTAAGGAGAAAAATCATGAGATCACACTCTCTCCTCAGTGCCTACCCTCAGGCATGTGGGACCAAACTCTGGCTGATGAAGTTCTGCGTCCTAGAACTGAATGGGCTTAGTGACTGCTGAGAAGCTAAGTTCCTGGACCAGGTGTAGCTGCTTCTAGACCCGAGGGTCAGGGCTCACGGAGGGACTCCCTGTGCCTTCCGCTGACGGCTGGGGTTTGGCCCAGAAGTAGTGAAAGGAGTACCTGGTTGTTGGGAAGGAGCAGAAGCCTGGACCAGCCCTGGTTCTCAGTCAGCCCCTCCCCACAGCTCTGCTGCCCCCGCCCTACCAGCTGCAGGAGGTGATGGTTCCCATTGTGGGGAACAGGGTCTGTAACCAGCGCTACCAGAACTCTTCCAACAACACTGGTCAGATCATCAAGGATGACATGCTGTGTGCTGGGAGTGAGGGCCAGGACTCCTGCCAGGTGAGACCCCACCTATCCCTGTCCTCTGTCCTCTGTCCCCACCTAACCCGGTGGAATGGATACTCAGAAGCTCCATGCAGGGGCGTGTGTGGAGATGTTCACTGAGTCCTGCCTCTCCCCACAGGGTGACTCTGGGGGCCCCCTGGTGTGCAGCTGGAGATGCACCTGGGTCCAGGTAGGGATTGTGAGCTGGGGATACATCTGTGGTCATCGCGACTTCCCCGGGGTGTATGCCCGAGTGATGAGCTACATTTCTTGGATCCAGAAGTATGTTCCTCTACTCCCTGGATCCTAGATGAGGCCAGGCAGGGTTCCCATGATGGGGACCCTCCATCTTCCTTGTTGACACCCTTACTGCTTTCCAAATTCCAGCCTCTTCCTCCCACCCACTTCACCCTGCGTCTCACCTCCACAGTGTCCACAGCCTCCCGCCCTCTGGGTCCCCACCTTTCCTGACTTTAGAGGGACAGACACAGGAAGATGCTCCGAAGGCTGGTGCCTCTCACAAGAGGGTGGGCCAGGATAAGGGGCCTGTGCCTATGGCCTCCTGCTCACCCTCTGATTCCTATTAAACTTAGAAAAGCCAGCTTCAAACCGTGGCTTGAGATGGTAGCATGGACTCATCATGGCATTGACTGAGGGTGCAGTGGGGGCCTCCCTGAGAGTCCCCAGGTCCCTGGTCTCTGTGTCTGGGTGTGAGGAGGTTTTCCAGGGTTTAGTTCCATATGATGGCATTTCTGGGAGCTCAAGAGGGTTATGCTTGTCCCAGTGTCCCTCCCACCATCCCTCCACTTTCCTCTTCCTTTCTCTCCCGCCCCCCCCCCCCCCCCCGCCCCGCTGCTTTTTATTTTCTTTTTCTGCTCCTCTACGTTTGTTTCTCTCTCTTATTTCCTACTTGTCTCTTCCCTCCCCCCAACCCTCCCTCCTTCAATTATCCTTTGTGAAGTCTTGTTCCTCATTCCTCAGGTTCAAAGACTTGGAGAAAGACCTGACTTGCAAATTAACCACACAAGACAAGAAATATAAATTTGGAAATTATGGGAGAAGCCAGTTGTGATCTTGGTACAAGGGGCCAAATTCCCATCTGCTTTTATTTACTAGAATACACAATTGTCTTTTAGGAATGTAAACAGAAATATCAAGGTGATATTTGGTAAACAGTAAGATTATCAGGTTGGGGGAGTTTGCTTTAGGTCATTGAGTTAGCAGTGGGTAATACCATGCAGATATTCATCCCTGTGAATATCAAAAAGCCCCATTTTGCGTTATGACAGGGACTTCTCACATTTATATTAACTACTGTTGCTCTTGGTTCCCAGCAATCCTTGACCAAATGTGCCCAGCATGGACAAGGTCTCGGGGGAAGGAGTTCACTAAGTGGGTTCCTGGGCTCCTGGAACCCACAGGGAGGTGAGGACAGACATAAACACAGCATGCAGTGAGTGCGGGACATGGCGTGGAGGTGAAGGCTGAAGACAGAGCTGGAGTGACACAGGGCGTGACGCAGCCTGCTTGGACCTGTTGGGAGGGTTTGATGGGGCTGAGCTGCCAGGCTCAGCTCATGAAGCTTGAGCAAGGGTGGGCATTGGGGGAAGGGGCTCCAGGAAGAGGGACAGAGGTGGTGGGGACAGAGGCGTGAGCTTAGAAGGGATTAGAGGGTTTGGAGGGCCATTCTCTGAGTGTGCTTGAATGTCAGCTTATTTGGTTTTCAACATCAGCATATCAGAAACAGGAATCTTTTTTATAATAAATATGTTTTTATTGATTTCAGAGAGGAAGAGAGAGAATCATCAATGATGAGAATTATTGATCAGCTGCCTCCTGCACGCCACACACTAGGGATTGAGCCCAAAACCTGGGCATGTGCCCTGACTGGGAATCAAACCTAGGATCCTTCAATCTGCAGACCAATGCTCTATCCACTGAGCCAAACCAGTCAGGGCAGAAACAGAGGAATCGTAAAAAAAAAAACACCCCATAAAATATGAAAGAGCATCTTGGTAGATGGTTTGAGAGCCTCCAACTTCAGAAGCTTATTAGAAATTTAGAACACCTTATTATGAACTTAGAAAAAACTCTCTGGAAAAACTAAAACGTGGTATTGGTACAAAAATAACTCAGAATTTTCTAGAATCAAAGAAAAATTGTGAAACTTCAGTGTAAAGTGCCCTGTGAAAATTCAGCAGAATAAATACAAATAAATTCTCACCTAAACCCATTTTAGTAAAACTGAAAAATATTATCATTAAAGCCCACAGAGACAAGGGATAGTTAAACCTGAGAAGAAATGACTATCAGACTCAAGGGAGTTCTAAGCAGCTACAGGAGGTGGAAGGAGAACGTGGAGCAATTCCTTTGAAGTGGTGAGGAAAAATCACCATCAACATAACATTTTATTCCCAGACAAACTGTCACACAGTATTGAGGAAAAAATGGTGACATTACAAAACCGAAGACCCGAAGAGTGTCTGATCACCTGCAGGCACTCATGAAAAGAACCATTTAAGGATTTATTCCAGGAAAAAGAAATACTAATTCAGAGGAATGTGTGGGACAAAGGGAACAAAGCATTAATGGAGAAACCACACTGCTTGCCATTCTCAAAAGACACACTGAGTGGCCTAGGCATTGACTGGCCTTAATAAGCAGAGGAAAATGAAAGGACATACAGTTTCACACTCATCAGGTTGGAGAAAATAAAAAAATACAATAAAACCACATGTTTGCAAAGATGTTGAGAAATGAGCAACTCATATGTGGAACCTAAAACAAAACAAAATAAATGAACAAAGAAAAGAGAAACAGACCCACAGATATAGACAAGTGGGTGGCAGCCCAAGGGGAGAGAGGAGCGGGGAGGGGATAAAATTAAAGAGGAGGAAAACAAATCTGTCATGATCTTTATATTTATGACATGGTGTATATTTGCAAATAATTTTAAAAAAGAAGCGGGGGACCCTGGCTGGGTTGGCTCAGTAGTATAGGTGTCAGACCACAGAGCAAAGAGGCCTCGGTTTGATTCCCAGTCAAGGGCATGTACTTGGCTGCAGGTTTGATCCCCAGCCTGGTGTTGGGGTGCCTCCACCACCCCCATCACTTCCACTCTCTATAAAACACAAGAGAAAAAAATACCCTGAGGTTAGGTTTAGTAAACAAAGATAAGAAGAGGGATGCTGAGATAGAGTGCACGTGGGCATTCAGGCCAGCAACTGTGTGTGTGTGTGTGGGGGAAGGGGGGGTGGGCAGTGCCCTGCACTTCTGCTCTGAGCAGGAGACCTTCTGGCCTCAGGCCGCCATTGGGGGCCCCAGTGCTGGGTCTGAGTGACAGGAATGGATGCACAGAGTGAGGGTGGGGCTGGGCGGGCGGGAGAGACAGGCTCAAAGCCAGGGCTGTGATCAGGATGTCTGAGCCCTGATAGGGAAGGCTGAGGGCAGGTGGGCAAACGGCACAGCCTCCGTTACCTAACAGTCCCATTTGCAACACCGCAGTGGAAGCTGGACAGCGAGGGCGGGTGGGGGTGCTGTGGGGCAGCAGCGTGCCAGCGCCCACGGGTCCTCACGGGTCACAATGGAGGTCTTGGGGCTCCAGCAGGGAGGGATCGTGGAGGCCCTCATTCATGTCACTGCCCCATTCAGGCCCCACCAAACCTCAGGACAGCTGTGACCACATAGTCAGTGACACTGAGCCTCACTCACTCTGCTCTAGTGCTCAGAGGGCCACCGGCCACAGCACAGCTCGGTGTCCACAGGACGGCTTTGCTCCTCACCCAGGGCAGGGCCTGGGACCGGCTTCCAGGCAGCACCCCACTCGGCAGTGCCCGCCGGGACTCTGACCAGGGCCCCGAGTTCTGTGTGCTGCTCCCTGGCACCTCTCCTGGTGGCTGTCCTCCCACAGCCAGGCCTCTGTCCTAGAGTCGGGTGCCAGCCTGTGACACCAGGCTGTGGGGCTCCACCCCCACCATGCCCTCCTTCCTCCTGCTGGCTCCCCACTCTCCACTCTCCCTCCTCCCGCAGGCCCGGCACCCTGGGACCCACGGTGTTCTCATGGGTAGGAATCGTGACTGGCATCACCCGGGCTCCCTAGGCTTTGCCTACTGGGCTCCTACTACACAGGCCCCACAGCTGGAGGTTCCCCCAGCCTCTCTGTGGGCGTTCCCAGCGTCTTGATTGGCAGTTGGATTGCTTTCCCCTGAGGTGGTCCGTTTTGCCAGAAGAGGCGCCAGTGCAGTGGGCTGGCTGCTCCCGCTGGCTCCAGGGCAGGCTGGGAGAGAAGGCTGGAAGCCCAGGGCCCCGCAGGCAGACTGCCACCATGACTGAGCTCTCAGCCCCAGGCTGGCCTCCCAGCACCCGGATGATCCTGGGGCCTCCCTCCATGTGTGCCCATGCATCCTCTTCTGTATGAGTGTGGGCATACGTGCATGCATGTGTGTGTGCATGTGCGTGTGTGTGCGCGCGCGTGTGCGTGTGTGTGTGTGTGGTGTATGTGTGGTTGGTCAGTTGCATGGATTGGGAAGGTGTCATACTTGCTATTATACGGTCCCATATAACTTTGATAGACGTTGAACAAGACAGATCACAGCGAACACCATGCGACAAGGTCACTTGCCAACAAGTTCACTGTCTGAATTAAGAGGGGCATCCTGTAACCTGTCTTTTGTCACTGACGCTGGACATTTTATTTCTCTGCCTTTATTTACATCCTCGGCAAATACTGAGCCTGAATCTGTTCTCAGAGGTCACTTCCAGTTGCCTTGTATTGGAAACAACAGTCTACATTGTTATTTTAAGCTTTCTCACACTTATATCAAAAATGGGCCCGAGCCCCCTACATTTGGAAATTTAAAATATAAACTTCTAAAGAAATGTCAGAATGAAAATGAAAAAGTATATATGACTCACAATGGTGACAATACCACCTCCTAGTATTCACAGGGAGATGGGGGTTTGTACCTGGAGGTAGATGACCAGTCCTTTCTGGATTTAGTACAAATAGAACAGAGAATGTCCTGTTGAGGTTAAGAAGTGAGCAAAATGATGTCAGAGCAAAAGGAATAGAATAAAAGATAGGCTTACTAAAGGAAGAAAGTCAGGGGTGTTTTAAAACAAAAACGTACCTGGACTAGATAATAAATTACAGGGTTGCAAAGCCAAAGGTGAGTTCCTTAAATCTAATGAACTAGGCAAATCTCTGGCAAGATCGATAAGGCAGAAACATGGTACAGAAATAGTAATAAAGAGGGGAACAGAAACATGGACAAGGCAGAGATTTTTAAAACTCGGAAGAGTTAGTATGAACAACCACATTAAACAAATTTGCCCTCAGGTGACATGGACAATTTTTAGGCAAGTGTAACTCCTGAGAACTGCCTTTAGGAGAAAGGGAAGCGGGACCAGATTGATAATCATGAAAGGCCTGCTTCTGGGTGGCGAACACCTACCCAGAGCTAAAATATAAAATAAAACACGGGAGAGTTCAGCACAGCATGGCTTCCTGGAGAATTAGTTACACGGAGACTTCAAGGCCGAGTGATCTTCCAGGGAACAGAAAGAGGCGGCTCCCGGACACACTTCCTGGAGCACAAAACTAGGCCCAGAGAATAAAGGAACATTTCAGGCCACTTTCCATGATGAACATAGATTGAAAAAATCCAAAGTAAAACATGATCAAAACAACTCCCAACGTGTAAAATAATTACCAAAAGACCCAGGAAGGTCTAAACCACGGTGGTTTAACACCAATTATTGCAATTTACCACATTAACGGAGCAGAAAGAGGTGATAAAAACCAGGTGATAATCTCAATAGATATGGAAAAATACTTTTCTTATTTGGTTGATAAATTCAACCCTGATTTGTGATAAAACTCTTAGGACACTTGGGCCAAAGGTGACTTCCTAAACTTGATAAGGGTGGCTTTCCCAGAGCCCACAGCAAACCTCCTGCTTGGGGCGGAGTGGGGGTGCTGCTGGCAGCCCCGCCCCTGACTGAGGGATGATGGACAGGGAGACCCAGACAGGGCAGGTGACTCCAGGGAGCACACCGCGATCAGAAATACACAAAAGGTGTGAGGATGAGGAGGAGAACCAGATGGTAGCATAGGTAAATACCTATATTTGCTGCCTCTCACAACCACATCAAAGCTACAACTAAAGGGGAGAACAGCTACCACCCAGAACCACAGGGAAGCTGGCTGAGTGGAAGTTCCACAGCTAGAGAGGTGAAGAAGGCGCATGGAGACTGGTAGGAGATACAAGACAAGAAAAGTGCCGACACCTCCAGTGCTGCTTTTTAAACCCGGAGGGAGATACAAGCTCCATTGGCTTTGAGGGACCCAGGCTCCCTTTCTCTGACTTCCCTAGGCTCTACTGGTGCTTCTGTGCTAAGCCCCTTCTGGTTTCACTGTCCCCAGCTTTAATACGTGTCCCCCCACAGTCACCTGCACTCGTGTTGTGAACTGTTTCCTGCACGAAGTCAGGAACCCACATGCTACCAGCCGTCCTGGGCAGACTCGCCAATTGCCAAGGCCCCTTCCCGGTAACAAGAGGATGAAGCATCTTATCACACAGAGCTGGATTTCTTTTTTTAAATATATTTTTTATTGATTTCAGAGAAGAAGGGAAAGGGAGAGAGAGATACAAACATCAATGATGAGAGAGAATCATTGATTGGCTGCCTCCTGCACGCTCCCTACTGGGGACCAAGCCCGCAATCCTGGCATGTGCCCTTTACGGGAATCAAACCTGGGACCTTTCAATCTGCAGGCCGACACCATCCACCAACCCAACCCAGTTAGGGCCAGAGCTGGATTTTTACACTCAGTCTGGCCAGGGAGGAAGTGTAAAAAGTGTAAAAATGCCTGGATCTGACTCAGTGGCCAGGGCTGAGCAGAGGTTCCTTGTGGGACTGAATGAAGCATCCAATCCCACTGCCCTTCTCCCAGGAGCCCACACCACCAGACTCTGTCCGCACAGCCTATCATGTCCCCTCCTGCTTCTTGCACAGCTCTCTGTCCCTCCCGCACACCAATCCCTGGGCGCACTCCCTCTGGCCCTGGCAGGTGTCACCCGGAACCCCTGCTTCCGTGGGATGCACGGCACTTGCAGGGTGTGGCCCTGCTGAAGTGGCACCCCCCCCCCCCTGTCTTTCTCCTGCACTGACAGGCTGTCCATCTGGCCTTGCTCAGCTCCTACTCCCCTGAGGGTAGCCTTTGCTGGGTGATTGCTTTGGGGACATGGGGCCGAATGGTGGGTGAGATGCTGGGGTTTAGGGCTAGAGCAGTGGTCGGCAAACCACCGTTTGCAAGCCACATGCAGCTGTTTGGCCCCTTTAGTGTAGCTCTTCCACAAAATACCACAGCCTGGGCGAGTCTATTTTGAAGTGGTGTTAAAAGTTTAAGTTTAGGAACTTTCCAGAACACTCGGTGCGAGGTGGAGGAGCGGCGGCTGCCTGGGCTGCGCGCAGCAAGGCGCTCTTTCCAGCTCCTCCACGCCTGCCTCGGCCCGCTCGCCGGCTGTCAAAAATGGTGAAAGAAACCACTTACTACGATGTTTTGGGGGTCAAACCCAATGCCATCCAGGAAGAACTGAAAAAGGCTTACAGGAAGCTGGCCTTGAAGTACCACCCTGATAAGAATCCAAATGAAGGAGAGAAGTTTAAACAGATTTCTCAAGCTTACGAAGTGCTCTCCGATGCCAAGAAAAGGGAATTATATGACAAAGGAGGAGAACAAGCCATTAAGGAAGGTGGAGCAGGTGGTGGTTTTGATTCTCCCATGGACATCTTTGATATGTTTTTTGGAGGAGGAGGAAGGATGCAGAGAGAAAGGAGAGGTAAAAACGTTGTGCATCAGCTCTCTGTAACCTTAGAAGACTTATATAATGGTGCAACGAGAAAACTAGCTCTACAAAAGAATGTGATTTGTGACAAATGTGAAGGCTGAGGCGGTAAGAAAGGAGCAGTAGAGTGCTGTCCCAATTGCCGAGGTACTGGAATGCAAATAAGAATTCCTCAGATAGGCCCTGGAATGGTTCAGCAAATTCAGTCTGTGTGCATGGAGTGCCAGGGCCATGGGGAAAGGATTAGTCCTAAAGATAGATGTAAAAGCTGCAACGAAAGGAAGATAGTTCGAGAGAAGAAGATTCTAGAAGTTCATATTGATAAAGGCATGAAAGATGGCCAGAAGATAACATTCCATGGTGAAGGAGACCAGGAACCAGGACTGGAGCCAGGAGATATTATCATTGTTTTAGATCAGAAGGACCATGCTGTTTTCACTCGACGAGGAGAAGACCTTTTCATGTGTATGGACATACAGCTGGTTGAAGCATTGTGTGTCTTCCAAAAGCCAATAGCTACTCTTGACAACCGAACTATAGTCATCACCTCTCATCCAGGTCAGATTGTCAAGCATGGAGATATCAAGTGTGTATTAAATGAAGGCATGCCAATTTATCGTAGACCTTATGAAAAGGGTCGCCTAATCATCGAATTTAAGGTAAACTTTCCTGAGAATGGCTTTCTCTCTCCTGATAAACTCTCTTTGCTGGAAAAACTCCTACCTGAAAGGAAGGAAGTAGAAGAGACTGATGAAATGGACCAGGTAGAACTGGTAGACTTTGACCCAAATCAAGAAAGACGGCGCCATTACAATGGAGAAGCATATGAGGATGATGAACATCATCCTAGGGGTGG